>CM065684.1:65563082-65565582 GCA_017654935.2 Phymorhynchus buccinoides | reverse complement strand
TATGTCTAGTTTTCTCATAAACCATTTCAGCTATTCCAACGGGCGCAATTGATTACTTCAGTGGGCGCAATTGGCACAGTTGCTCCTCCAAAGTCGGAGTGTGGCTGCCCGCATGGCGGGGTATAAAAAACCGGCCACACACTTAGTGTTCTCATCCCTAGATGGTGCATTTGTACCATAGTGTCTCAAGTGCTTCGGCTCTTGGGATGATCCCTGGAGTCTTTTAGCCAGGGTACAACAACAACAACAACAACAACAACAAAACAACAACAACACAACAACAACACAACAACAACAACAACAACAACAACAACAACAACAACAACAACAACACAACAACAACAACAACAACAACAACAGGTGCATTTGAGTATAAGGGTATTTAAAGTAGGTGCAATTGAGACGCACCAGAGAGAGGTAGGAGGGTGTTCGGTGGACAATGTCAGCCGTTTGTTGTCATGAAGGAATACCACAGTTCCTGTTTCTTTTCTTCCCCTTAGATTGTCAGCCATGCTTTTGTCCAGCAGTCCAACAGTGAAACCATCCACAGAGAACGCATATCTATGTTCATATCAACTGAGGTTCTTTAGGCTCTGTTTTTTTTTGCTTTTGCTTTTAAAAACCTTTCCCCATCTAGATTATAATGCTTTATGTATCATTAATGTTTGTGTATTAAAGGTGTAAGCTCCTTGCAGAGTTGGCGAACAATGCATTCTAATAACATTAGGAGCAGCTTGTTCAGAAGCGTTCAAGGGGCGTTAATTTATATGATTATAAACACTAATAATAACATTATTTCAAGGGGCGTTAATTTACATGATTATTTACACCACTGTTGCAGCCATCAAGATGGGACGACCGAAAAAGGGAGTCTACTCTTCCTGGCGTGCCTCCTCCTCCTCCTCCTTCTGGAAAACTGTGACGTCACCGGAGACGGAAATGACGCAAAAAGACCCAATCCACGTCAATAATTCAGCATTGGTTCCGGACAGTGCAGACAATACAATGGAAGATCAGGAAAACGATACAGAAATTGTGGAAGAACTGGGGAGTCCCTTTTCCTTTGAGACCAAGTTCTCTTTGGAAAACTACGACTACAACTTCAATGCCGACGAATTTCTGGAAGCGGTTGGTATGGGGCCGGATCAAAGTGAAACGTCTGTGAAAAGGGAGACGGAAGCATTGGCTTCATGTGCCGCGCAGCCAATGCAAATTTCAGCCGCAGCTATGGATTCTGCTGTTATTGTTTCTTCAGCCAACGTTTCTTCTGAGATTGTTTCCTCCGCAATTGATACCTCCTCTGCGACAGTATCTCCTGCGATAGTTTCTTCCCCTGAGACTGTTTCTTTCACGAGCATTTCTTCTTCTTCCATGGCCACATCTGCGAGTGTTTCTTCTTCTTCAACCGTTTCTCCTGCGGCGATGGCTTCTTCCGCTTCCTCTTCTTCCTCTTCTCCCTCCATAACGAATTCTCCGTCTTTGCCTTTGCAGTCTTATAACGTTGGAAAGCCAGTTCCCTTCTCCCCGCTTCCAGAAGAGAGTTATTTGTTGCAAACACCTAATTCCAATCTAATTCCAAATTCTCCCGTATCCCTACCAACATTGCACGTGTCCTCCCCTCAAGTTCATTGGATGAAAAAAGAAGAAGCCATGTCATGTGAACACTCCTCCTCCGCTGCAGCAACAAGCACGGCTCCTGTACAACTTCCTCCAGAGTGGACAAGGACAGAAGAGGCCCTGCCCTCGCCCAACGAGTCTAACGCCTCTGCTGATTTGGCGCAATACAGTCGCGGAAGAAACTGCGATTTCTCTTTCCTGGACACCTCTACGGATGATGATAATGATGATGATAATAACGACCCTGCTGCACTTTCTTCTTCGTCCTCCTCTTCCTCTCCTTCCCACCCCTGCTCCTGCAACCCTTGCAATTGTTCCTCGCCCATCTCCGACTGCGGCTCCCCGAGCTGCGCGGCGGATTACCGATCGCAGCTGCATTACTTGCCCTCTCCTCCACTGACCACCCACCCACAGGGACTGTTGTCACCATCTCACTTGTACGCAGACGTTCCCGGCAATGAAAGGTGTGCCAGTGAGGTCGTCAAGGAGAACCGTTTGTCTTCAACGCCTTCCTCCCGTGCCCAGTTCCCTGCCGTTCATTCCAACTTGTACCCGCCCTTTCCCCACGCTATCACTTCGCAGCAGAATCCTCTACGCGTGAAACAAGAACAAGGTGCAGATTTACAACAGGCTTTTATGAAGGAGATCCCTGGGACAAATGACGGCGTGGCTTTGATCGGCAGAACAGATCAAAGGGTGACGGAGACACCAGGACGGAGCGAAAGCAGTGCAGATGGATTCAGCCACTTTGTCAACACTGTCTTAGAAAGACCACCTGGGCTTGATAAAGCCTTTCCGAATTCTATAGATAATTTCCCTTTGATGATGAATTCTGCAGGCCAGCAGGACTTACAGAATTTGCAAGCGTCTGCAAAACAGAAGG
>CM065684.1:65553082-65558082 GCA_017654935.2 Phymorhynchus buccinoides | reverse complement strand
CTGACTTCTATTAGCCTATAAAGGTTAAGTACTGTTTGATGCTCACTTATATTAGCCTATAACAGGTTAAGTACTGTTTGATGCTGACTTCTGTTAGCCTATAACAGGTTAAGTACTGTTTGATGCTGACTTCTGTTAGCCTATAACAGGTTAAGTACTGTTTGATGCTGACTTCTGTTAGCCTATAACAGGTTAAGTGTTGTTTGATGGTGACTTCTATTAGCCTATAACAGGCTAGGTACTGTTTGATGCTGACTTCTGTTAGCCTATAACAGGTTAAATGTTGTTTGATGGTGACTTCTATTAGCCTATAACAGGTTAGGTACTGTTTGATGCTGACTTCTGTTGGATGACTTCTATTAGCCTATAAAAGGTTAAGTACTGTTTGATGCTGACTTCTGTTAGATGACTTCTATTAGCCTATAAGTGGTTAAGTACTGTTTGATGCTGACTTCTATTATCCTATAAAAAGTCAAGTACTGCTTGTCGACACTGATCACTAATCATGACGCATTGCTCAATATGTCTATTGTACAGCGAGTGGTTGGTGATAAACTACAGACGTTTTATTCTGTGCATGAACTCATTGTTTTAACTGTGAGATGGGTTTGTTATAAAAGTGGTGTTTTAGCGTCTATTTTATATTTTATTTTATCGTTGCTGTGTGCTGCTTGCTTTTGCTTTGTTTTGTTCTTTCCTGTGGATACATTTCTGAGCTCTGCTAAGAGGGTGTGGCTGTCCTCTTGTTGCCTGGTTGTGAAGAGTCTGGTGGACATTTGGTAGACTTTTGCACCAAAAGAATAGCACACCATTTTGGGGGTTCATCTCTATTGCTTGCTCAAATAAATATGAATGATTTTTTAACTGTATATTAAAAGAGAGCAGATTCGCTCTCAAAGTTCTGGAGAAATTCAGAATAAATTTTGTTATTGACAATCAGTGTCTTGCTGTATATTATTGTTACAAAATTCGTATTATTAAAGTTCGCCAAAGACTGGTTCTTTGTGGAGAACTTAATAATTCAATAAGATTTATAAAAGTACAATTATCTGCCACTGATATACTCTTTGGTCTCTCAGATTCTAAGCATCTTCAAGAAAATCATAAATATGTTAATCTAATGATTAGCGCATTAGCCTCTTTTTAAAAAAAAAAGACAACATCGTCCATTCCTATCTGCCTGCAATTTATTATCGACAGGGAAGTAGTTTTAGATCTTCGACTAAAGTCAGTAGGCATATAGTGATCATTTTTTTATTTTTATTTATTTCTTATCAACATGAGACAAACGGTAGCATTTTCGTGTTTTAAAGATGCCGCAACTGCGTTTTCTCTAGTCAGAGGTTTGCACAATGTCAGCGCTTTCTCATAAGCACTTTCTGTTCAAATATTGTTTTTATTATTCCGACTGGTAGATCTGTGGTATGGTTTATGCCATATGTTCATATCTCCTACAGAAGTGTCAAACGTGTATGTATTATAGTGTATGTGTAGACTGTTCATTCAGTCCAGTGCATACCGTTGTATTGTAAGACACAGCACCAGTTAGTGCCAGCAATGCCGTATTTGGGGCTAGGTCCCGATTGGCCCTTTCCCATCTCGCCCTTTCCTTGATCTATGCCGCGTGCCTCCTCACGTGACTTCCCTTTGGCGAGGAGGGCCATTTCGCCCTTTCAAGAGTTCCAGTTCGCCCTTTTCTCACTCAAGTTCATAACCTCTTGTCCTTGGGTGTATGGGAGGGGATAGGGAGAAGCATGTAGGCCTGTGCATATCTGTGTGTTTGTGTGTGTGTGCGTGTGCTCGTGTGTGTGTGTGTGTGTGTGTGTGTGTGTGTGTGTGTGTGTGTGTGTGTGTGTGAGGGAGTGTCTCTATGCTGTAACACAACAACAACGGAGAGAAAGAGAGGGGGAGAGAAAGAGAAAGAGGAGAGAGAGAAAGAGAGGGGAGGAGAGAGAAAGAGAGGAGAGGAGAGAGAAAGAGAGGGGAGGAGAGAGAAAGTGAGGGGAGGAGAGAGAAAGAGAGGGGAGGAGAGAGAAAGTGAGGGGAGGAGAGAGAAAGAGAGGAGAGGAGGGAGAAAGTGAGGGGAGGAGAGAGAAAGAGAGGGGAGGAGAGAGAAAGAGAGGGGAGGAGAGAGAGAGAAAGAGAGGGGAGGAGAGAGAAAGAGAGGGGAGGAGAGAGAAAGAGAGGGGAGGAGAGAGAAAGTGAGGGGAGGAGAGAGAAAGAGAGGGGAGGAGAGAGAAAGAGAGGAGAGGAGAGAGAAAGTGAGGGGAGGAGAGAGAAAGAGAGGGGAGGAGAGAGAAAGAGAGGAGAGGAGAGAGAAAGAGAGGGGAGGAGAGAGAAAGAGAGGGGAGGAGAGAGAAAGTGAGGGGAGGAGAGAGAAAGAGAGGAGAGGAGGGAGAAAGTGAGGGGAGGAGAGAGAAAGAGAGGGGAGGAGAGAGAAAGAGAAGAGAGGAGAGAGAAAGAGAGGGGAGGAGAGAGAAAGAGAGGGGAGGAGAGAGAAAGAGAGGAGAGGAGGGAGAAAGTGAGGGGAGGAGAGAGAAAGAGAGGGGAGGAGAGAGAAAGAGAGGAGAGGAGAAAAAAAGAGAGGAGAGGAGAGAGAGAAAGTTGAGGGGGAGGAGAGAGAAAGAGAGGGGAAGAGAGAGAGAAAAAGAGAGGAGAGGAGAGAGAAAGTGAGGGGAGGAGAGAGAAAGAGAGGGGAGGAGAGAGAAAGAGAGGGGAGGAGAGAGAAAGAGAGGGGGAGGGTTGAGAGAAAGAGAGGGGAGGAGAGAGAAAGAGAGGAGAGGAGAGAGAAAGTGAGGGGAGGAGAGAGAAAGAGAGGGGAGGAGAGAGAAAGAGAGGGGAGGAGAGAGAAAGAGAGAGAGGAGATAGAAAGAGAGGGGAGGAGAGAGAAAGAGAGGGGAGGAGAGAGAAAGAGAGGAGAGGAGAGAGAAAGTGAGGGGAGGGAGAGAGAAAGAGAGGGAGGAGAGAGAAAGAGAGGAGAGGAGAGAGAAAGTGAGGAGAGGAGAGAGAAAGAGAGGGGAGGAGAGAGAAAGAGAGGGGAGGAGAGAGAAAGAGAGAGGAGAGGAGAGAGAAAGAAAGAGAGGGAGGAGAGAGAAAGAGAGGGGGAGGAGAGAGAAAGAGAGGAGAGAGAGAGAGAAAGTGAGGGGAGGAGAGAGAAAGAGAGGGGAGGAGAGAGAAAAGAGAGGAGAGGAGATGAGAGAAAGAGAGGGGAGGAGAGAGAAAGAGAGGGGAGGAGAGAGAAAGAGAGGGTGAGGAGAGAGAAAGAGAGGAGAGGAGAGAGAAAAGTGAGGGGAGGAGAGAGAAAGAGAGGGGAGAGAGAGAGAGAAAGAGAGGGGAGGAGAGAGAAAGAGAGGGGAGGAGAGAGAAAGTGAGAGGAGGAGAGAGAAAGAGAGGGGAGGGAGAGACAAAGAGAGGGGGAGGAGAGAGAAAGAGAGGGGAGGAGAGAGAAAGTGAGGGGAGGAGAGAGAAAGAGAGGGGAGGAGAGAGAAAGAGAGGGAGGAGAGAGAAAGAGAGGGGAGGAGAGAGAAAGAGAGGGGAGGAGAGAGAAAGAGAGGGGAGAGAGAGAGAAAAAGATGGAGAGGAGAGAGAAAGAAAGTGAGGAGAGGAGAGAGAAAGTGAGGGGAGGAGACAGAAAGAGAGGGGAGGAGAGAGAAAGTGTCTAGAGGGGAGAGAGAAAGAAAGAGAGGGGAGGGAGAGAGAAAGAGAGGAGAGGAGAGAGAAAGTGAGGGGAGGAGAGAGAAAGAGAGGGAGGAGAGGAGAGAGAAAGAGAGGGGAGGAGAGAGGAAAGTGAGAGGAGGAGAGAGAAAGAGAGGGGAGGAGAGAGAAAGAGAGGAGAGGAGAGAGAAAGTGAGGGGATCTGAGAGAGAAAGAGAGGAGAGGAGAGAGAAAGAGAGGGGAGAGAGAGAGGAGAGAAAGAGAGGGAGGAGAGAGAAAGAGAGGGAGGAGAGAGAAAGAGAGGGGAGGAGAGAGAAAGTGAGAGGAGAGGAGAGAGAAAGAGAGGGGAGGGGAGAGAAAGAGAGGGGAGGAGAGAGAAAGAGAGGGGAGGAGAGAGAAAGAGAGGGGAGGAGAGAGAAAGAGAGGGGAGAGGGGAGAGAGAGAGAGGGTGAGGAGAGAGAAAGAGAGTGAGGAGAGAGAAAGAGAGGGGAGGAGAGAGAAAGAGAGGAGAGGAGAGAGAAAGAGAGGGGAGGAGAGAGAAAGTGAGGGGAGGAGAGAGAAAGAGAGAGGAGAGAGAAAGAGAGGGGAGGAGAGAGAAAGAGAGGGGAGGAGAGAGAAAGAGAGGAGAGGAGAGAGAAAGTGAGGGGAGGAGAGAGAAAGAGAGGAGAGGAGGGAGAAAGTGAGGGGAGGAGAGAGAAAGAGAGGGGAGGAGAGAGAAAGAGAGGGGAGGGAGAGAGAAGAGAGAGGGAGGAGAGAGAAAGAGAGGGGAGGAGAGAGAAAGAGAGGGGAGGAGAGAGAAAGAGAGTGGGATGTGAGAGAGAAAGAGAGGGGAGGAGAGAGAAAGAGAGGGGAGGAGAGAGAAAGAGAGGAGAGGAGAGAGAAAGAGAGGGGAGGAGAGAGAAAGTGAGGGGAGGAGAGAGAAAGAGAGGTGAGAGAGCTAGAGAAAGAGGGGAGGAGAGAGAAAGAGAGGGGAGGAGAGAGAAAGAGAAGAGGAGAGAGAAAGAGAGGGGAGGAGAGAGAAAGAGAGGAGAGGAGGGAGAAAGTGAGGGGAGGAGAGAGAAAGAGAGGGGAGGAGAGAGAAAGAGAGGGGAGGAGAGAGAAAGAGAGGGGAGGAGAGAGAAAGTGAGAGGAGGAGAGAGAAAGAGAGGGGAGGAGAGAGAAAGAGAGGGGAGGAGAGAGAAAGAGAGGGAGAGGAGAGAGAAAGAGAGGGGGAGGAGAGAGAAAGAGAGGGGAGGAGAGAGAAAGAGAAGGGAGGAGAGAGAAAGAGAGGGGAGGAGAGAGAAAGTGAGAGGAGGAGAGAGAAAGAGAAGGGAGGAGAGAAAGAGAGGGGAGGAGAGAGACAACGA
>CM065684.1:65510582-65548082 GCA_017654935.2 Phymorhynchus buccinoides | reverse complement strand
TTTCCTTCTTTTCTTGAGAGAGAGAGAGAGAGAGAGAGAGAGAGAGAGAGAGAGAGAGAGAGAGAGAGAGAGAGAGAGAGAGAGAGAGAGAGAGGGGGGGGGGGAGAGAGAGAGAGAGTTCTATACTGATATTGATGAAAAGGCATCAGATCCCCACAATTTTGGTCACAAGGACTGGTGGAAGCTAGTAAAATCCTTTTTTTTTTAACAAAAAAGGCATTAACAGTGAAGAGATACCCCCCTTACTCTCAAATGATACCCTATACTATTCTAACAAAGATAAAGCAAATGTATTGAATAACTTTTTCATTGAACAAGCCACTTTAGACAATGATGATGATGAATTGCCACAAATACCATTTGCCAATCATGAAACCAATGAATTAGTACTTACTGAGGAAGACGTTGTATCTGTTATTAAAAATTTAGACAAAAATAAAGCTACTGGCCCAGATCTCATACACAACAAGCTTCTGATGCATGCGCTTTATGTTATAGTCAATCCTCTTACTCAGTTATTCAATCGATGCCTAAATGAAAGTAAATTCCCATCCTTATGGAAAATCGCACACATTTCCCCTATCTACAAAAAAAGGACCTAAAGAACTATGCAACAATTATCGTCCAATTTCACTTCTTAGCTGTCTAGGCAAAGTACTCGAAAGGTGTGTGCACAAGCATGTGTACAAATTTTTTAAGACATACAACATAATTACCCCATCCCAATCAGGTTTTACACCAGGTGATTCTACAGTGAACCAGCTCTTAGCTACATACAATCACCTCTGTTCTTCATTTGATTGCGGTTTAGCAACACAAACTATTTATTTTGACATATCTAAAGCGTTTGATCGCGTCTGGCACAAAGGACTTCTGTACAAGCTGGAGGCTGCGGGTATTAGAGGGAAGTTACTTATTTTTTTTCGCGATTATCTTCACAACCGACAACAATATGTAGTCATTAAAGGTGAAAAGTCTGAATCAAAAAGAATTCCGGCAGGTGTTCCCCAGGGTTCTGTCCTAGGCCCCCTGTTATTTTTAGTGTATATTAATGACATCATCACTGACATTGAATCAATCATCAAACTGTTTGCTGATGACACCAGTTTATCTCTTGCTCTTAATGACCCAATTGTCAGAGTAGAACTCCTCAATTCAGATCTTCGTAAAATTGCACAATGGGCCAAACTATGGAAAATCAAATTCAATGAAAAGAAAACAAAACTGCTCAACACTACTCGTGAACACAATCAACTCACACCTCTAACTTTTGGACAGCAGACTTTAGAACCATCAACATCTCACAAACATTTGGGAGTAGTTTTTCAGGATAACTGTAGATGGGATGAGCATATTCGAACTTTAGCTAATAAAGTAAACATGTTGATTGCTTGTCTCAGAAACTACAAATATAGACTAAGCCGTAAAGCTCTAGAAACTATGTATAAATCTTTTGTTCTACCAAATTTTGACTATGCAGATATTTTATGGGACAACTGTACAGACACACAAGCAAATTCACTAGAAACTTTACATTTGGAAGCGCTCCGTATCATTACAGGAGGAGTAAGGGGAACTAGTCATGCGAAACTGTATAAAGAATCAGGCTTTTGCTCATTAAAAGAAAGACGAAGAAGACACAAATTAATTCAGTTTCACAAAATAGTCAATGGCAAATGCCCTCAATATTTACAAGATCTTCTCCCTTCCTTAGTATCCGAGGAAAACCCCTACCATAGACGCCGACCATTAGATAGAATAGTACCACGATCCAAAACCGAACTACATAAAAATTCCTTTCTCCCTAGCACTACAAACTTATGGAATAATCTTCCAGATACTATTAAAACAATCGATTCTATTAGTCAGTTCAAACGTTATTTATCTCTTACAGATGTCACAGTCCCCCCTTACTATTATGTAGGATCCAGACAGAATCAAGTTAACCATTGTAGACTACGTTTAGGAATGAGCAATATTAACGGTGACTTGTACAACAGACACTTATTAAATAACCCCAAATGTGCATGTGGCCACAATACGGAAGATGCTGAACATTATCTGATGCAGTGTAGACATTATGCTGCTGAAAGAATAAACACGATCTCAACACTTAACCCATGCATCACTAACACCTACACCCTACTCTTTGGCGATCAAAGTTTATCAGTGTCAGAAAACGAACAAATATTCAAAACCGTGCAGCAGTTTATAGAGCTAAGTAAAAGGCTATAAAATTCAAACCCCTGCTTCCTTTCCAGCTCTTGCATCCTTACCAGTTCATGTTCTCACCTAATATTTTAACTCAGTTAGTTTTGGTGTATCTCTGTTTTCATCTTGGCGTCATTTCATGTAATCCTAATGTCATCATCGTGTCCTATTTCGTTTTATTGCGACGTGGGGTTGGAGTTCTGGTCTGCAGAGTGGTGTGAGGTGGAAACTCTCTCTCTCTCTCTCTCTCTCTCTCTCTCTCTCTCTCTCTCTCTCTCTCTCTCTCTCTCTCTCTCTCTCTCTCTCTCTCTCTCTCGCTCTCTCTCTCTCTCTCTCACAGTATTCTATATACGTTCCTTAAACTTATTCTATTAAAATCCTCCTCCCTTGATTCATCTGACTATAAGAAATTATATATTCTGCCTTTTCATCTCAAATGTAAGCATAACAAAGCTGTGTTTATGTTTAAAATTATGAATAAATTAACACCATATTATCTGCAAAAACATTTCCCAGTATATAACATTCGTGGGAAGTCGATTATTCGTACCCCTAGACCTAGAACAAATCTATTCATGTCCTCATTAGTCCACTCAGGAGCAAAATTGTGGAACGATATGCCTAACCACATAAAACAGAAACCGAGCTTGTCATCTTTCAGAAAGGCATATCATAAATACTTGATGGACCAATTATGTGTATGTTTTGTCTTATTGTACCTTACGAATTACAATACATATGTTCACAATACACGTTTAATTATGTTTATATATACATTCAAATGATATTACAAGGTGTAGAGAACATTTAAGATTTTATGTGAACTGATATACATGTACATGTACATAACATAAGAACTTGTATGCATGTATGTATGTGTGCATAGGTTTGTGGGGGTGGGGTATGTGGGGGGTGCTTGTGGGAGTGAGTGCAAGGGGGGGGGGGGGAGGGGGTACAGACTGGGAGGTGTTTTTTTGTTGTTGTTTCTTGTTGTGTTTTTTGTGGGGTGGGGTGGGGGTCTTTAATTTTGAATTGCTGTTGTGTGGCCATTTTTGCCTTGTTGTATTATATTACATTGTATAGTTTTTTTGTCACTATTGTTGCCAGTTTTGTTGTTGTTTTTTTTACGTTTCTGTTAATCATTTTCTTCATTAATTGTTTATTTGCTTGAGGGCAATAGTGTAAATAAGCTACCCAGCTTATCTGTTTTACCCTCAATAAAAAAATTCGTATTCGTATTCGTATTCGTATATTCTCTCTCCCTCTCTCCCTCTATCTCTCTCTCTCTCCCCCCCTCTCTCTCTTATGATTTTTTTGTCGATTTTACTTCTTTTGTCTATTGCTATGTCCATTGTTCGTTTGGTTTGTTGTGACTTTCTTTTCAAAAATGTATTGCTTGTATTTCCTCGTAAAATTCCGCCAATGTTTATACTGTGTAATTCGTTTTAACTGAGCACGCCATAAGCTCTGCTTGTTGTTGCTTCAGTTATGTCATAGTTGTTGTTCATGTTGATTTGGAAAATAAAACATTTAAACCATCGTCATCATTCTACTACCACTACGACAATGACTTGGATTGGACCCCCTCCCTGTGACCATCGTTGCCTTGACCAGAGACATGTTGTAACTGTGGTCCAGAGGGCAGGAGAACGATGGGAGAGGAACACCCTTGACCAGAGACATGTTGTAACTGTGGTCCAGAAGGCAGGAGAATGGAGAACGATGGGAGAGGAACACCTTTGACCAGAGACATGTTGTAACTGTGGTCCAGAGGGCAGGAGAACGATGGGAGAGGAACACCCTTGACCAGAGACATGTTGTAACTGTGGTCCAGAGGGCAGGAGAACGATGGGAGAGGAACACCCTTGACCAGAGACATGTTGTAACTGTGGTCCAGAAGGCAGGAGAATGGAGAACGATGGGAGAGGAACACCCTTGACCAGAGACATGTTGTAACTGTGGTCCAGAAGGCAGGAGAATGGAGAACGATGGGAGAGGAACACCCTTGACCAGAGACATGTTGTAACTGTGGTCCAGAGGGCAGGAGAACGATGGGAGAGGAACACCCTTGACCAGAGACATGTTGTAACTGTGGTCCAGAAGGCAGGAGAACGATGGGAGAGGAACACCCTTGACCAGAGACATGTTGTAACTGTGGTCCAGAAGGCAGGAGAACGATGGGAGAGGAACACCCTTGACCAGAGACATGTTGTAACTGTGGTCCAGAGGGCAGGAGAACGATGGGAGAGGAACACCCTTGACCAGAGACATGTTGTAACTGTGGTCCAGAAGGCAGGAGAACGATGGGACAGGAACACAAGTTGGACAGACAACTACTAACGAGACAGACAGAGACCAAGTAAGAAGAATGGTCTTTTTGGGGAGGGGTCTCTGTCTCTCTGTCTCTCTCTCTCTCTCTCTCTCTCTCTCTCACACACACACACACACACACACACACACACACACACACACACACACACACACGTAAAAACAGAAAACCACACAATCACACACACGCACGCACGCACGCACGCACGCACGCACACGCACGCACACGCACGCACACACACACACACACACACAAGCACGCACACACACATGTAAAAACAGAAAACCACACAATCACACACACACACACACACACACATACACACACACACACACACACACACACACACACATGTAAACACACAAAACCACAATCACACACACGCATGCACGCACGCACGCACGCACGCACACACACGCGCGCGCGCACGCTCAACACACACAAACGGAAACAAAAAGAACGGAAGCGACAGTGTGACGAGGGAATGGGCTACAGGTGAAGTCTCTAGGGTATGACCAAAGGGTGAGAATTATTTGTACACTTGTATTTTATTTACTCACAAATCTGTATAGGTTCATTCCAGCCGAAAAGTTACCTTGAAGTGAATTTTTACTTTTTATATTTGGATAACTGTCATAATTGTACTGAATAGAGAAATGACTGGAAGGCATGAAATAAACTAAGCGACATTGTTTTTCAACACCATGTGGCCTGGCGGTCATTTTGAATTTCAGACAAACTTGTAGGGAAGGCCGCGCCTCTTTACTATGCACTGTTTAATGGTGATTTAACAAAACAAATAGGATTTGACTGATACGTATTTTAGGTAGGATTCTTGTAAGAAGGTCCAAAGCTCACTTTGATGCTAAAACGGTCGACTTTCAAAATTCCCGTTAAGCGCTATATTGAAAACAAATTTGGTTAGAAATTTTGTCCTGTCAGTTACGTTTTGGAGGGAAAGTTTTAATTTAACCAACATGTCTGATCCCATTTTTGCCAAATTTCGTATTTTGCGTTAGCATACCACGTTTGTTCATGTGGGAAAATTTGATTGGATTCTGGCTGCTGTGTTTTGTGAAAACAACGTAACTGACAGGACACTTGGGTAACTGACAGGACAGTAAAAGACCGTAGTGAACATCGTTTGTGCCCTTGAATCCACTGTTATATGAATAGACAACCATTTGGATATGGGTATAAATAAAGTGCCTAACGTGGACTTCTGAATGAGGTAAGAGCACATACCATCTGGTCACACAATGGCCTGCACTGCACGGGAAGAGCAAACATTGTTGCCACACCCCAGGGCATTGGCGTCATTATTTTATTGTTTATGTTACCCCTGTTGATTTTTTCTCTCTTTTCATTGCATATGTATTCTTGGCTTCCGTTTAAGTGTTGTCTAAAAACTAACATTGGAGTTTACAGTTCACTTTCACGTCACCTATTCCCATAATTTATTCGCTGGCTTAGTTGAACAAAAGGTTAATGAAATGACGTAGGGTTAAAATGCTATAAAATGTTGCAAACTAAACCTTACTAGCAAAGTCTCAGGTCACATTTTCAAGGCTGTTGTCATTACCAGTGTTAGCTCCTATTCTCATCTCCTTCAAATAGTAAAACAAAGACCAAGGTATTATAATGTGTGGCTATTAGTAACTACTAGTAGAGTTGAGAACCGGTTCAAAATTCCGAACCGGTTTTAAACCGGGTTTTCGATTTGAACCGGTTTTTCGAAGGTTTTTTTACCAGTACTCACATCAGTAGTTTCATCTATGGCAACACACATATTGATTTGTCGGAATGTTCACAAACACACGCGCTCGCGCACGCACGTACACGTACGCGCACACGCACGCGCGCGCACGCGCGCACACGCACACGCACGCACACACACAACACACACACACACACACACACACACACACACACACACACATATTCTCTCTCTTCTTACAATAATAACGACATATTCTGCTTTTAGACAATAGCTTCAGTACACACATTTATTTTTAATTAAAAAGAGTTACTGAATGTACGTTAAGCAGTTTATGAAGACACTACTCCCAATCCCAGTTATAGGGGAAGACGGGGTAAAAAGCGCATGGGCGGGTAAGAAGCCCACCCCAATTATCTCATGAAATAAAGAAAAGTTTAGTAAAATTTGCCCATGAGACGAATGCTAGACATTAACGCTCGTCTCATGGGCAAAATGAGACTGAAATTTGCTTCATTTCATGAGATAATTGGGGTGGGCTTCTTACTCGCCCATGCGCTTTTTACCCCGTCTTCCCCTAACAATGACCCACCCACCCCCTCCCCTCCTCCAAAAGCAACGCGCAAACAAATCAAAAGTTAGACAAAATCGTACATCTTTTTAATGGTCAGTACAGAGAGAACGAACGAACGAACGAACGAACGAACGGATGTTTAATGCTTTTAAGCTTTGTTCAGTAGAGAGAGAGAGAGAGAGAGAGAGAGAGAGAGAGAGAGAGAGAGAGAGAGAGAGAGAGAGAGAGAGAGAAGAGAGAGAGAGAGAGAGAGTATGCATACACATTTACATATGAATAAAATACAGTGCAAATATCATGGCAAGGTCATGCTTATTTATTGATAAGAAAAAGCGAGCGTGCGTGCGAGTGTGTGTGTGTGTGTGTGTGTGTGTGTGTGTGTGTGTGTGTGTGTGTGTGTGTGTGTGTGTGTGTGTGTGAGAGAGAGAGAGAGAGAGAGAGCGAGAGAGAGAGAGAGAGAGAGAGAGAGAGAGAGAGAGAGAGAGAGAGAGAGAGAGAGAGGAGAGAGAGAGAGAGAGAGAGAGAGAGACAGACTGAAGAGAGAGAGAGACAGACAGACAGACAGAGGGAGAGAGCATGTGTGTGTGTGTGTGCACGCGCGCTCGCATTTACAATCATTCAATCACCTTTTTTTTAAACTTCAGTACAAAATGACTCCAAATGTGTGACTTGCCATTTTACTTCGGGCTCAGTATTGTAGTGTAATCATCAGCCATATTTGCACCTTACACCACCAGACAACTAGAAACAGGTGCTTTCAGTTTACAAACACCCAATCTGTTAAGATGCAGTGTTGTTTATAAAAGAAGAATGCGCTATTCTAAGAAATACTTACTTTCGGTTTGCAGTTAAGAAACGGTTCACGGCAACTCAAACCAGTTTTTCGAACCGCAAAATTTTAGCACCGGCTTTTCGGTTCAAACCGCGTTTTCCCCACCTCTAATTACTAGCGTCCCTTACCGTGATCAATATGTGCATTGCTGATTCGTGACATAAATGTTTTACTAACAACAATTACAATTTAGGTGTCTTTCAAGGTTTCGATGAATATATAATAATAATAATAATAATACATAGCATTTATACAGCGCCGTTCTTTAGAATTAAACTGTATGCCTGGCTTTGAAAGGTGTTCTTTAACACTTTCCTTTATTCTGTGATTTATAACAACTTTTCAGATCGAATCTGTGTTTACAACATACTGTGCAAAACATTTCAGATAGTAACTTAATACTGATCAGGAATAAGTTTTCGATTTCATTCAAACAATGTATTGAAATTGGAGAAACATAAAGTATTGCCCAAACTGTTTCAAAAGTAAATTACATAACGTTTTGCTTATTTTGCACTTATAAGGCTAATAAATGCATAATATTAATGCAGGCATAGGTATTTTCTTAGCGATTATGTCCTCACAGTTTGTCGCAAACTTAATTTTGTGTAGCAAAAACCAGCCTCCGAGAAATACTATACAATACTTCACAATCTTTACTATTGGTGTGATAAGTGTCAGGTGTCAGTCCAATTCAAATGCAGAGCAGTTGAATATCTTTGAGATAATGAAAACAAACAGGAGTATTTGTAACGGTTTGCAAAAACAATTCAAATCTGCCCAGAATGCTAGCTGTTTACAGGCTGTATTGCTTCTACAGGTAGGAGTTTCCTTCATCATTACAAAATAGATGAAGAACACATTATTTTTTCGTAGCGCCTATTTAGGCCTAAAATAATTGAGACACAGATTGTTACAACAGCACACCATGTTTCTGAATTTAAAGTCGAGGAATGCCTTTTAATGTCATTTCAATTTTTTTTTTCCTCAAGCGTTTTCATCAGTAGGCTATCTGTATAATTGTTGCAATAATGATTGTTATTTGTTTTGTTGGACTGATTTAAAAATAATTACAAAAACTTTAATCTCTATACTTCAATCAGTTGTACAGTTTTTCTTGAAGCCACTCTCCAGATATCAGTGTTCAAAGATGCTTACCCTCGCTGTCACTTATAGTTTAAGTTATATGACAGACGGAATTCATGCGTCATATTTCATGTGACGTCATCATTTATACAAAAACAAAACAAAACAGTTGAACATAAATAAACATCAACAAGTTTTGAGCTTGGAGATAAGTCCTCAATGTTCTCAATGTAAATAGTGCCCTGATTAAGCAGGGATGGTCAATTAAACCACCATTGCCAGAGACACCCCCCACTAGCATCTGTTGCTAAGGCATTAACATAATTAAACACCAGATACTAAGCTAGCAAGAAGGTAAATAATCATAAAAGCAAATCAAACATGTCTATGTTAAGCATTTAAAACAAATTATAAAATTTCAAGCATATTGCATTATTTTTGTAACAATATATACCTATGCAGTTGTTGCTAGGCAACAACGGTCACTACAGCCCTCAAATCAGTTGCTAACCAGTGCACATCTTATCCACTCAACATGAACTAACCACACACAGAAGCATTGGTTAGTATGAAATGTGTATCAATGTTTGACTAAGACTAAGAGATGTTTCTTTAATTTTGGAGGTCCAAAAATGTCCTGTCAGTTACGGGAAGGTTGTCCTGTCAGTTACGATGGAAAACGTTTTTCAGTTAAGCACGAAGGAACAAACGTCATACAAATTGCTGACAGTAGTGAAGTTTAACCCTTTAGACACCCAACAGTGCTGATCTTTTGAACATTTGTCATCAACTTTCACAGAGTTTAACAGTTGTTTTATCTAACCGAAAAATGAGGTACTTTTCATGTCCTGTCAGTTACGATTTTTAAATGTCAGTTATTCTGGAGACGTTTTGTGTAACAGCTAATGTTTTGGTGTTTATTTGTAGAAACACACGTTGTGCTTTAAAACGAAACCAATTTTATTATGCTTGACATTCAAATGTGGTGTAGAAAGCAACCGGTTTCTTTAAAAGTGGGCTCTGAATTTCCTGTCAGTTACGTTGGAATTGCCCATATAACAGATTATGAAGCAATAAGAAAGCAGCTGAACGGCGCCAAAACAAAATATGTATGAAAAGTGAAATCCGAAAGGATTATACAAGACTTTTGTCTGTCTGAAAAGTTTAGCCCCAAGCCGAAAGGGTCACTTATAATAATTATTATTAAGTGTCCAATGTAGTTATTGTATTAGTATATACACTGTCCCAAGGACTTAGCTGAAGTAAGTTTCCTCTGTCGGAATCAGTGAGTGCTGGGGTGGCTAGGCTGGCTCTTCAGGTGAGAGGTCGCCCAGTAGTTCTGGATGAGGCCTCGCGGGATGGCACGGCACAGGCGTGGTCTCCTCTTGGGTTCTGGGTGCGGTGGCGACTTGGTTGCGACACCGTCTTGGTAATCGTGAGTCAGGGATTAAGCTTCCTGACCACGATGCCCTGCTGAGAATCACAGGAGAATATGTGTGTAGATCTCTATGGATAAGAGATATGGGCTTCAGCCGGTGGGAGATTAGTGAATCCCAACCGGCTAGAAGGGAATGAAACATAATATGAATTTCAGTTGTCAAATTGAAATAAAACATGAAAGGTGTACTGGAATCAACTGTTTTGATTCAGTAACAAGCTAGATCAAAATCTATGATCAAGCCAACAAACAAATATCATTCTCAGTCCAACACTTGAAAAGGAATGTAAAGTGAACAAACTTAGATGATGCAAAAAATATAGTTAAAAGCTGCACGTTTGCAACCAAGTAGTTTCACACATACACATAAGCTTACATCATAGGCATATGTATCTTTCTGTATTATATCTCTCTCTCTCGCGCGCGCGCACGTATGTGTGTTTTTCTTCTTCTCTGTTTCTCTGTCTTTTTCTTGCTCTGTTCTCTCTCTGTCTCTCTCTCTCTCTCTCTCTCTCCCCACAATTAACCCTTTCCCTGGTCACTGACCTCTCCGCCGTGTCCTCTGTCCCATCCACAGAGGGTTAAAGCATTGATACCTGCAGCTACTGTTCCATCCACAGACAGGGTTAAAGCATTGATACCTGCAGCTACTGTTCCATCCACAGACAGGGTTAAAGCATTGCTACCTGCAGCTACTGTTCCTTAGCTTATCAAGTTAAATCCATAACAAAGTCCGAAAGAGAAGGAAAGAAAGAGAACGAGAGAGAGAGACTGAGAGAGAGAGAGAGAGAGAGAGAGAGAGAGAGAGAGAGAGAGAGAGAGAGAGAGAGAGAGAGAGAGAGAGAGAGAGAGAGAGAGAGAGAGAGAGAGAGAGAGAGAGAGAGAGAGAGAGAGAGAGAGAGAGAGAGAGAGAGAGAGAGAGAGAGAGAGAGAGAGAGAGAGAGAGAGAGAGAGAGAGGAGAGAGAGAGAGAGAGAGAGAGAGAGAGAGAGAGAGACAACAGACCAAGAAAAAGACAGAGAAACAGAGAAGAAGAAAAACACACATACGTGCATACGCGAGAGAGAGAGAGAGATATACAGAAAGAGAAAGAGTAGGGGGGGGGGGGGGGGGAGGAGAGAAGAGAGCCATAATAAATACAATATATTTATTTCGTTTCGTCATTTTCTCATGACTGAAATGGTGACGTCATTTCATTGCTTTTACGTGTTTTGGCTTTCAATATTTGCCCGCTCGCCCTTTCAAGAGCGAAGATGAGTTATAGGTCTAGATCTAGTATGTATAAGATGTAGGCGACTATGCAACGATTAGATATGATTGCTTGGGGTGTGTTGTGCTGGAACATGATATTATGCGTACAAGGTACGGATCAAGTAACTTCTTCTTTCATAAAATAACCACCATCGAATCAAGAAGAAGAATTAACTAGTCTAAGCTAGATACTAGATAGATCTAGTCTAGGTCTTTCTCATTTCTAAAGTTGTTCTTTTAATTCTAACGGTGTGTGTGTGTCTTTCATCGTCTATCCACTTCTCGTGATATTAGACGGAGGGGAAATATGTTTGTCACAAGTCAAGTCACAAGTCACACCATTTATTGTCCAAAAAACATGGATATACATCTGTAAAACATAAACAGTGAATAAATAAGATCACAGCTCAAATATTAAAATAGAGCATTCACGCAACTGACCCCAGGCGCACACAAACCGCAGCACCCCCCCCCCCCCCCCCACCACACACACACACACCCATCCACCGCCCCCTCACGCATAAGAGAGAGAGAGAGACAACTTTATAAATAAGTAATGTCCCATATCATATGTTCTTTTTAAGAGCGGGAGGACGTAGAGCATAATCTAGGCACAGAGAGAGAGAGAAAGAGTCTAAAGTGAAAATGACGCACACACACACATGTGAGATTGGGTGCAGGCATGTGAGTGTGTGCATTATGCATGTGAGTATCTTATTATGAATGGATAGACCTACATTGTAGAAGTAGTTCACAAAACCAAGCAACAACAAAACAGCGCCTCCCTCCCTCCATCTTCCCCCTTCCATTATCTCCCTTCCTCTTCAATAATATTTTTTTAAGTTATAAATAATTCCCTGTGGGACTAGATCTAGATTCTAAGCTAACGAAAAACTTATGTTAGTGCTGGTGAATTGAAAATATTGTGACTCCCATTTTGAAACAAAACTGGAATACATTTCTTCATGTCCTCCCATGAAAGAATATGATATGGAGTTATTTTGTTTCTACATACACAAACTACATTTTGTACATATTTTGTTTTAAAAGCATCTAATTTCCATCTATACATTAATGAAAGTAATCGTCTATTTACACTGAAATCATGTTTAATTGTTTCAATATCCAAACGTTCCCGTCTGTCATAGTGCTTCATGCCAGACTGGAAAGTTTTCCAAATACAGTATGTGATTTAAGTAAGTTGTATTGTTCGTGCAAGGATAGGGGAAAACCAAGGTATTCAGTATCAAAACCATGCTTAGATCCATGTTACATTATTAATAACTCTTTCAGTCTTTGTAAATCTTTATGAGGTCAAAGTTAACATGTGCACAAGAAACATGTTGTAGTGCACCAAAATATTTATTGAAGCAACTACAGAGCATTGAATGCAAGGCTTTAAAACTAGCACTAGGGCTTCCAGTGCATGCACAGTCTTTGCGTACTTATCAAGAGGCTCAAGTGCTTCCTTTAGATGATTATAGACAGTTAGCCTGTTGTAAGTTTGTCATGAAAAAAACAGCTTTCAAAACACATTTCAATTCAGAGATAAAAATGAGGTCACATATTGATTTTCCTAAAAGAGCAAGGTCAATAACTTCCCAAGTCACACTGGCAACATACACATCGAAAACTATAACTGACTCTGGTGTTTCCATTGATAACGGTGCAGTATCTGTCTGGTGTTTCCATTGATAACGGTACAGTATCTGTCTGGTGTTTCCATTGATAACGGTGCAGTATCTGTCTGGTGTTTCCATTGATAACGGTGCAGTATCTGTCTGGTGTTTCCATTGATAACGGTGCAGTATCTGTCTGGTGTTTCCATTGATAACGGTGCAGTATCTGTCTGGTGTTTCCATTGATAACGGTGCAGTATCTGTCTGGTGTTTCCATTGATAACGGTGCAGTATCTGTCTGGTGTTTCCATTGATAACGGTGCAGTATCTGTCTGGTGTTTCCATTGATAACGGTGCAGTATCTGTCTGGTGTTTCCATTGATAACGGTGCAGTATCTGTCTGGTGTTTCCATTGATAACGGTGCAGTATCTGTCTGGTGTTTCCATTGATAACGGTGCAGTATCTGTCTGGTGTTTCCATTGATAAAGGTGCAGTATCTGTCTGGTGTTTCCATTGATAACGGTGCAGTATCTGTCTGGTGTTTCCATTGATAACGGTGCAGTATCTGTCTGGTGTTTCCATTGATAACGGTGCAGTATCTGTCTGGTGTTTCCATTGATAACGGTGCAGTATCTGTCTGGTGTTTCCATTGTTAACGGTGCAGTATCTGTCTGGTGTTTCCATTGATAACGGTGCAGTATCTGTCTGGTGTTTCCATTGTTAACGGTGCAGTATCTGTCTGGTGTTTCCATTGTTAACGGTGCAGTATCTGTCTGGTGTTTCCATTGTTAACGGTGCAGTATCTGTCTGGTGTTTCCATTGATAACGGTGCAGTATCTGTCTGGTGTTTCCATTGATAACGGTGCAGTATCTGTCTGGTGTTTCCATTGATAACGGTGCAGTATCTGTCTGGTGTTTCCATTGTTAACGGTGCAGTATCTGTCTGGTGTCTCCATTGATAACGGTGCAGTATCTGTCTGGTGTTTCCATTGTTAACGGTGCAGTATCTGTCTGGTGTCTCCATTGATAACGGTGCAGTATCTGTCTGGTGTTTCCATTGATAACGGTGCAGTATCTGTCTGGTGTTTCCATTGATAACGGTGCAGTATCTGTCTGGTGTTTCCATTGATAACGGTGCAGTATCTGTCAGACATCTGTTCATGCATAAATAAGCTGTGGATTCTTAATTCCAGACTTACAAATGGAGAAATCATTTTATATTGGAATTGATCATTCAATGTTTACAGCCGAACTAACTGCAATCCTCATAGCTTACACTATCTTATACATTTTCCAAAAACTATAGTTAATGTTCTTTTCTGTGTAGATTCAAAATTAGTTCTTCAGGCATTAATTAAGAGTATTAAAATTGCAAACAAGGCCTGAAATGATCATTGAAATCAGTTGCCTGCTAATTGAAAGAGGTACTCAATTGACATTTTGTTGGATTCCATCTCATTGTTCTTTTTACTACAATGAAAAAGTAGACAGGGCAGCTAAGCATAACTTAATGTATGCGCCCTCCTAGTTCCGTCGCCTCTATCGTCAGAAGTGGCGTCTGCGACGTATGCTAATATACCAGATCTTATACTAGACTTGCGGACTACAGACACGGTCAGATTGTTCAGTTATTTACATCATTACTGTATAACGCCTATTGCTGTATACCAGGCTAAAGGCTATTACTGTATATCAGGCTAAAGGCTATCGCTGTATATCAGGCTAAAGCCTATTGCTGTATACCAGGCTAAAGGCTATTACTGTATAACGGCTATTGCTGTATATCAGGCTAAAGGCTATTATTGTATATCAGGCTAAAGGCTATCGCTGTATATCAGGCTAAAGCCTATTGCTGTATACCAGGCTAAAGGCTATTACTGTATAACGGCTATTGCTGTATATCAGGCTAAAGGCTATTGCTGTATATCTGGCTAAAGGCTATTACTGTATAAAGGCTATTGCTGTATATCAGGCTAAAGGCTATCGCTGTATATCAGGCTAAAGCCTATTGCTGTATATCAGGCTAAAGGCTATTACTGTATAAAGGCTATTGCTGTATATCAGGCTAAAGGCTATTACTGTATAAAGGCTATTGCTGTATATCAGGCTAAAGGCTATTACTGTATAAAGGCTATCGCTGTATATCAGGCTAAAGGCTATTGCTGTATACCAGGCTAAAGGCTATTACTGTATAACGGCTATTGCTGTATATCAGGCTAAAGGCTATTGCTGTATATCAGGCTAAAGGCTATTGCTGTATACCAGGCTAAAGGCTATTACTGTATAAAGGCTATTGCTGTATACCAGGCTAAAGGCTATTACTGTATAACGGCTATTGCTGTATATCAGGCTAAAGGCTATTGCTGTATATCTGGCTAAAGGCTATTACTGTATAAAGGCTATTGCTGTATATCAGGCTAAAGGCTATTACTGTATAAAGGCTATCGCTGTATATCAGCCTAAAGGCTATTGCTGCATATCAGGCTAAAGGCTATTGCTGTATAAAGGCTATTGCTGTATATCAGGCTAAAGGCTATTACTGTATAAAGGCTATTGCTGTATATCAGGCTAAAGGCTATTACTGTATAAAGGCTATCGCTGTATATCAGGCTAAAGGCTATTGCTGTATAAAGGCTATTGCTGTATACCAGGCTAAAGGCTATTGCTGTATAAAGGCTATTGCTGTATATCAGGCTAAAGGCTATTACTGTATAAAGGCTATTGCTGTATATCAGGCTAAAGGCTATTGCTGTATAAAGGCTATTACTGTATAAAGCCTATTGCTGTATATTAGGCTAAAGGCTATTTCTAAGCCTAAAATGCCAAATGTGATTGATATATTGTCAATTTCATTGAACGCAAAAAGCCTTTCAATACTGTTACACCCGTGCGTGAGGGGAAATAATCAACATAAACAATCAAAGTGTATGACTATGCAAGCGCATGAGAATGTTCGTGTTTCTCTCTCTCTCTACAAATTATCCACACCTCACGACACAGACGAACAATCAACAACAGTCCACAAAAGCAGGTAGAATTCAATCCTGGTCAACTATTAAATCAAAAGAAAGCTTCACATTCAATTATCATTCATCATCAGTTCACTCTCCACACTAAATATAAAATTCCTTCGGGTGTCTCGCCTTTTCTTAATATACCTAGAAAAGGGAAACTATTTCAATAACACATTTTCTTAATTAGTCCTCAAATTGTCTCCCATTTCAGTTTTCCAAAACCATCTCCATTTACAAGTACACAAGTAGTAGGTTCCTTCGTAGTTTTCCAAAACTAACTCATTTTATCTACTACTCAATCCCACAAACCAAACTGGCAGTAAATAGCGCAGGTGCTCCCAGTGCACTCCTGCCGTTATCTCTTCAACCAGGCCCGCCGGTGCAGAACGAAGTCGCGTCTGCCCGCGTGCATCCTGGTGTTGCCGACTCTGTCACTTTGCTCCAGACCGCCGCACGGAAAGGATAGTCAGCGCGTCAAAGGAGATGGGGCCCATGCCACACCACTCTCCTAGCCAGCCACAGAAGCTGAAATGATCGATACCAACCATATACAAGCTATCCAAAATATGTACGTGTTAACAGCCCACGAGACTTACCAACCAAATAGTCTCCTGTTAACAAAGAACAAACCACCATCAAAATGGAACAAACTGATTATTACCAAACAACAACGCACTCAACACAGCACCTTGGAACCTGCAAACTATCATTGACTTCTTCCAACATTCACAAAGAGTAATACCTTTGACACACCACCTTGACGTCTATCACAACCAAGTAACGAACTCACCAAACGAAGCCAAAAATTAGAATTCCATACAAGGAATACAACAACTGTATTCATAGAAATAACAAGAGTAAACCCATAGGTACGAACCAGCAGCGTGTACCGTAGAGCGAGCGCTCGCCTTGCGCTTGGCCGCTTTGTGTACGGTACGCATCGCTTGGTGCAAACTGCTTAAAGCGCTTGCTAGCCTAGTTGGGAGCATTCTAGCTTGCGAAGCAAAATGGCGTCGAATGTGTGCGGTTTTCTCCTCGATGGTTTTTGTTTCTTTAATTGCCTCCTTACAAATGACGAATTGACAGTCACAAAGTGCGGTAAATAATTCTGTCATAATTTTATTATTAATGACTAATAGATAGTGAATAATTTAACTTTATTAAAGACGATGCAGTCGATAATTGATCTGTGAAATGGAGGCAGTCCGAGTCGCAGGGTGAACTGCCTAGGCATTGTTGTACTAAATTTAGTCATACTTTGATACTGTCTCTTGCTTGGTCTTCACCATTTTGATGAATTAAATTAGCCTTGTTTTTGTATACTAGAATACATGTAGTTGTACCCAGTAAGCCTGCGCTTCTGTCTTCCTTCTAATCCCACCTCCTACTTTTTCTCTCTCTTCTCCATAGAAGATTAAATGAAAAGTAAAAGGTTTAAATTGGTTGTTTGACTCACACCATGTTTCTTTGAACTCATTTTTGTTCAACTACTACTGGGATATATCTTTATTTTTAGCATCACACATGAGAGAACAATCAAAGAAAATGTACAAAAAATCTGCTGGTACATGGATCATTTATTTATAAATTGTCTAAAGGATATTGCTACCATATTCATACATCTTGATGTGAGACCTTTCTCTAATTAAATGTTCTAATTAAATACAGTGTATGTATACAAACATCCAAGACAAAAATATGTTAAAGAAACATGGGTAGGTGGGTAGAAATTGACATGTAAACATTCCAGTCAGAATTGAGAAAAGGAGAAAGTAATTTGTGACACCTTCTGGTGCACCTAATTATAAAGTGCACCCCCAAACTTAACACAGAATTCAAATTTTGTCACACTATTTTCTGACTATTATTATCACAATATCAGTCACATTGTAAGGGGCGGTGGTCTCAGTCTGGGCAAAAAGTATCACTTTATAGTCCATAAAATAGGGTAGTTTTTGACATAAACACACATGCAGATGTGCACATTATACTGATTAAGTGATATTTTTATGCAATAGTATGATTATCATAGTCTCAAGTACACACACGCACACACACCAGACGTTGTTTTTTTTGGTGCTGATTCTTGTTGAGGTGCAGTCAGGGCAAAACTGGGTTGGGCTTTGATTTCAGATCAACGCATGCAAAATGAAACCACTCCAGAGGACAGTCTGGGGTAAAGATGTGCCACCTCCCTGCATTTCTCGGTTAATTCAATTTTTGCCTTTCTTACCAAACATAAGGCTGTATTTCATTAACCTTGTTAGCTAATTATCTTTTTGGAATACTAACCCCCCTCCTCCCCCCCCCCCCCCCCCCCCCCCCCCCCCCCCTAACGCCCCCCCCCCCCCCCCCCCCCCCCCCCCCCCCCCCCCCCCGAACCCAGCCAGAAATGAACAGTCGACATGCGCCTTTCAAAGGAGTCTAGTGAGAATTTTGCAGTAGTGTATCTCCTTCTCTTTTCTATTGAGTGTTTCCGCGTATCGCAAAACTGACGATTATAGGCCTACAGGCTTCGAGGCGTCCATTTTATGATGTTACTGTAGGCCTAGCGACAGTACATTTTTTTTCTAGCGACAGTACATTAGGCCTAGGCGTATTGTAGACGGTTAAAAAAAATATTGGAAGATCAAACCCCTTCGGCCGTAACCATAATAAAAGAAAAATCAAACTGTCGATTGTGGGTAGTTATGAAAGATGAATGTTTATAAGCCCTCTAGTCAACAATACTCGTGGATCATCGACGGGAGCCGCCATTTTGGACCCGCTTACACGAAGCGAAGTGTGGGACTGTACCGCAGCCAAAGAAAGCGCTTAGCGAGCGAAGTAGGCGAGCGCTTTCTCTGCGGTACACACGGCTGCATCAACAGCAGCTTACAAAAAACATAACTGAGTTGCCCCCGGTCCACATCCCAAAGCTAACAGCTGAGGACCAAAAAAAACCGATGTGTCCCATTCAAAACAAACATGGCAACTGAACTCAACTGAACGAAATCGGTCAATACACATCTGCGCGTCACGTGATACGCATACTGCGCTGAGGTTCCAAACCAGAAATATGGCATCACAAAAAACGCCCAAAACACTGCGTAACAGATACCCACCATGCAATGGCGAAACGGAGGCGAAACACTGCGAACTATTTTTTAGTCCCCGAGCCGAAGGTTCGGGGAGCTATTGTTTTTGTCTGGTCCGTCCGGCGTGCCTCCGTCCGTCCGGCTATTCGTCCGTTTTTCTCAAAAACTATTGTCTATCATCATCAAATTTGATATACTAGTTTGCCAAGATGCAAGCTATCCACTGATGTATTTAGTTTGACATTAAGGTCAAGGTCGCGCCAGTTACGGGGTTCAAACCCCGAAACACATAATCGCTAACATCTCGCGAAGTTTTGCATGTATTTTAATGCAGTTTTTTTCACAACATTTCTTGATAAATGGTCTATAACACAGTTGTCATGAATTTTTCTGTGCGCACGTGTGCGCATGATCGCGCGCGCTCAAATCACGGGTCCGAACCCCAAGGCTATATATAAAAAAACAATTCAGTTACGTGCTGTTTTGATGCGTTTTTATGTAGTTACGTGCTGTTTTGATGCGTTTTTATGTATGTGTACAGCCGACACATTCCGATTTCGGAGTAGCTCGGCGATGCTGCGAGGGGACTTTGCAGCCGCTCGGCGTTGCACTTGTTAAACTTGACCTTGGCTGCTGATCCATATGAGTGTAAAAGTTTGATAGACCTTTTTTTCAGACACTTTTGCAGCCTTCAATTAGACTAGTTTCCGTTATGCAACCTCCAGTCTAATTGAAGGCTGCAAAATGTCTGAAAAAAGGTCTAAAATAGACCAGTGTCCCCATAAACAAGATCGTTTGGCGTTCTAGGCTGAAACCCTAAACAGTTCTTTAAAGCAAATAAATTAACATTTTCTATTAATATTACAGACTTACCCAAACCCCACAACTCCACACCATATCGAACAATTGGCTGTACTTGGGCGTCAAACAATTTGAGAAATACTGACAAAGAGTTATTCTTAAGCATGTATAATTTCTTCAGAATACACAATAAAGTCCGATTACCTCTGCTTGCAAGGTCCTGACAAGCTGCTGAAAGAGAGAGAGAGAGAGAGAGAGAGAGAGAGAGAGAGAGAGAGAGAGAGAGAGATGCATTCACTCATATAAAATGTCGGACCAACAGACAATTTTTTTGAAAATGTGTCGTACTGTTACCACGTCGGACCAATGCCACGTCGGAACTTGAAACGTCGGACTATCGAGATGACACCGGGCATGTCGTCTGCTTTGTGGATCAACTGAGTCTCGGGTGTCATCAATGCAATTCTTGGTTCAACATACAGCAATCTGATTGTATTCTGATATTGTTTTGCACAGTGAGTGTGTGTGTGTGTGCGTGCGTGCGCGTGTACGTGTGTGTGTGTGTGTGTGTTCCAACAGCACAAAGCCTCTTCGACAGGTGCACCACGACTAAAGACTGTCTCCAGACTGATTTATGTGATCTCAACGTGAAGCAGTGCAGTAAGTATGCTCCTTGTAGGTTCGCTTTCTCTTCCATCAGAACAAACCAGTGTTATTTTTTAAAGCCGAATATAGAAAGGACTTTGCCGCCTACGTGTATTTATCAATGGACCAACTCTAGCACTACATCAGACGTGGTATTTGGTGCTTAGTGACTTATCTCTGTGAAATTCGGATTGCTCCCACATGGAGAGAACGTCGCCGCAAGCGCAGCGCCACCCATTGTCTGAAGATTCCCCAATGGCAGGTTTGGCGACTGCTGATCATTGTGTTACTGCTAAGAGGCTTCACTTTCTTTTATGAGTGTAGTCAAAACATGCACCAGTAAGCTTAATTCAAAGTCATTCTACCTGCCTACCTAATTCAGTAAGGCATCAGAATCATTTAAAACTATAAAGATCAGTCTGTAACTGTCTGATCGTTGGCAGTAATTCTGGATTTGAAGATCAGATGACCATCAATGACTTTCGTTGCATTACAAAGCTGCGAGTAGAGTTAGCTCAACAACAACCGAACCATAAAAGAGATGATAGTGGTTGTTCAAAGAAAGAAGATGAAGCTCGGCAACATCGCTGACATGTTTCTCCTTCGTCCTTGCAGTAAACTTAGTTTAGTAACACAAAACAGTCGGCCTACACTGGAGCTCTTACTCAGCATTGATGCTTTGGTTTTAAGTCATAGAGAATGCTTTGTGACAGAGTTTTTTATCATAGCAAAAAAGTTTGGCAATCTTATACTCTAGACACCCCCTCATGCTCACGATTCGCAATTTCATAGTCCGCTTCTTTTAGGTTCATGAAAATAATGCAAGGCTGATCCTAACCATATTGCCACAAACCGTCATTCAGTTTCATGAAAATAATACTAGGCTGATCCTAACCATATTGCCACAAACCGTCATTCAGTTTCATGAAAATAATACTAGGCTGATCCTAACCATATTGCCACAAACCGTCATTCAGTTTCATGAAAATAATGCTAGGCTGATCCTAACCATTTTGCCACAAACCGTCATTCAGTTTCATGAAAATAATCCTAGGCTGATCCTAACCATATTGCCACAAACCGTCATTCAGTTTCATGAAAATAATACTAGGCTGATCCTAACCATATTGCCACAAACCGTCATTCAGTTTCATGAAAATAATGCTAGGCTGATCCTAACCATATTGCCACAAACCGTCATTCAGTTTCATGAAAATAATGCTAGGCTGATCCTAACCATATTGCCACAAACCGTCATTCAGTTTCATGAAAATAATACTAGGCTGATCCTAACCATATTGCCACAAACCGTCATTCAGTTTCATGAAAATAATGCTAGGCTGATCCTACCCATATTGCCACAAACCGTCATTCAGTTTCATGAAAATAATACTAGGCTGATCCTAACCCTATTGCCACAAACCGTCATTCAGTTTCATGAAAATAATGCTAGGCTGATCCTAACCATATTGCCACAAACCGTCATTCAGTTTCATGAAAATAATACTAGGCTGATCCTAACCCTATTGCCACAAATCCGTCATTCAGTTTCATGAAAATAATACTAGGTTGATCCTAACCATATTGCCACAAACCGTCATTCAGTTTCATGAAAATAATGCTAGGCTGATCCTAACCCTATTGCCACAAACCGTCATTCAGTTTCATGAAAATAATGCTAGGCTGATCCTAACCATATTGCCACAAACCGTCATTCAGTTTCATGAAAATAATACTAGGCTGATCCTAACCCTATTGCCACAAACCGTCATTCAGTTTCATGAAAATAATGCTAGGCTGATCCTAACCATATTGCCACAAACCGTCATTCAGTTTCATGAAAATGATGCTAGGCTGATCCTAACCATATTGCCACAAACCGTCTTTCAGTTTCATGAAAATAATACTAGGCTGATCCTAACCATATTGCCACAAACCGTCATTCAGTTTCATGAAAATAATACAAGGCTGATCCTAACCCTATTGCCACAAACCGTCATTCAGTTTCACGACAATAACCCTGGGCTGATCCTAACCCTATTCCTTTTCCCGAGAATGTCCAGAACGCTGCTTCTCAGTGAAAAGAAAATAAAGCGAGAAAGGGGGGGGGGGGGGGGGGGGGGGGGGGGGGGGGGGGGGGGGGGGGGGGGTGGGGGGGGGGGGGGGGGGGGGGGGGGGGGGGGGGGGGGGGGGGGGGGGGGGGGGGGGGACGGGGGGCGGGGGGGGGGGCGAAAGTTTACCATTCAACAAGCCATTGTTGATACAGGCTGTAGTATTTCTGTGGGAGAATCGCTCAATGACGCGGACATTTAACTATACAATTACGCTGCTTGTAGATTTGGTCAGTTTGAAAGTGAGAGTGGACATCTTCATGTTCTATGGTTTTAGTTCTGAATGAAAGGAGATGTCCCACGTTTCTGATGCGAGTGTGTAGAAAACGAACGTACAAAGAAACAAACGTAATAATTCACGTATGGTGATTAACGTGAAAAACGCACCAGACTTTGAATACTGAATTAGCTTAGTTTGAATTTTGATCAGATTAATGGAAGCACTAATCCTGTACTGTGAGATTATACGTCACTGTGTAGGAAGATGACCCTTTCACCAATGACACCCTGTCTCTGCATCATCGGTCCATTCGGTTGGACTTCAGCAGTAGATGACCCTTTCACCAATGACACCCTGTCTCTGCATCATCGGTCCATTCGGTTGGACTTCAGCAGTAGATGACCCTTTCACCAATGACACCCTGTCTCTGTATCATCGGTCCATTCGGTTGGACTTCAACAGTAGATGACCCTTTCACCAATGACACCTTGTCTCTGTATCATCGGTCCATTCGGTTGGACTTCAGCAGTAGATGACCCTTTCACCAATGACACCTTGTCTCTGTATCATCGGTCCATTCGGTTGGACTTCAACAGTAGATGACCCTTTCACCAATGACACCTTGTCTCTGTATCATCGGTCCATTCGGTTGGACTTCAGCAGTACACAGACTGTCCGGTCCATTGTCTCGTGCACGCATTTAGCCAAAATCAGGGGGCATTGGTTTAATGGAGTGTGTGTGTGTGTGTGTGTGCTGTGTGTGTGTGTGTTGTGTGTGTGTGTGTGTGTGTGTGTGTATTTCCACAGGACGACAGTTCAACCAGCAGTGTGCGGAGAATGCGGAATGTGACTCATTTCATATTTGCGATTACCAAAAGAAGCTGTGCAGTAAGTACTTGAACATTGATCCGGTTTGTACCTGTTGCATTGATGGAGCAAAGCCGTTTAGCTTAAAGGCGTCTGTCATGTCATAGGCATCCATTGTTGCTCACTTGTCAATCACTTGTTATCAGTGGTTTGCACACATCAGAATTATTGAGAAAATTCTTACCCTCTTATTTATGGCAAATTTTGATAATAAAGGTTCTACTTTAGAATCAAAACCTTGGCCTTCATTTTTGACCAAATAGCTTTTTCGTTGCCACTGGGTTTTAACGTGTGTGCTAAGTGCATGGGCACACGGGACCTCGGTTTATCGTCTCATCCGAAAGACTCCACGTTCAGACCGTAAGGCCTAGTGCAGAGTGAGATGAAAAATCCTCTGTACACAGGTTTGAAACCGAGTTTACTGTATACGAGGCGAACGCGTTACCTCTGTGCCACTCTACACCTACAGTTTGTTTCATTGGAAATGATAATTTGGGTATGTAACTTTTAAAATTAGTTTAGAATATATGGCTTTCCAAATGATAACTATGGAATGCTTATCCGAGAGAGATAATCTTAATTTATAAAATAAGCCCAAAGGACACTCAGAGTTGCTCCCTATGACTTGTTTAGGCAGCCATATTGAAAGCACATTGAAAAATGATGGTAGAAACAAAAAGCAGTGTCATTATTGAGCAGTAAAATGCAAACATGCGCAATCGAATAGTTTATTGAAACCACTTGGACATTCCTCTGGCCAACGCATATCATTATCAACAGTTTAAAGGCAGATGAAAGTACTGACGTGATGCAAGGCACTGGGTGAGCCGAAAATAGAGACAAAGTGACCTTGGGTGACTGGGTTAGTTGATTTGTTGTGGACTAATACAGAGCTGTAGTTACTTTAAATTTTTGTTGATACAAAGGCGACTATCTGTGCTGTTTAAATATACCGTTTGGAGAGTGATTTGATTGCAATAAATATGTACAATTTGAGGAAATGATGTCATCTCCGCCAGGTAATGAGCAAAAATACAAAGCATGTTTTTTCAGATGGAAGCTCTGAGTAGACCTAATCAAAAAATATATTAAAATCTCGGCAAAACATAAATGAAAACTAATGCATCCACAGCCCAAAAGTTGCCCACATTTGTATAACATTGTGCGGTATTGGCAAGGGAAATCACTCCTGTCTTTATATTAACAGACAGTTTGATAAATATGTGTGAATTATCAAATGCATCCTCTTTACAACAAGCCACACTTACATCCTAAACATCTGGATTTTACTGTAGAACAAATACCGCGAACAAAAACTTTAACACAAAAATACTGGTTTAACGGCCAAAACGTAATGGTTTCTGATTGGTCCAGCTATACACCAGATTGAAAATATGATCGGAAATATGCGAGCTTGTCTACCTAATCACATAATGCAGACTGGAGTGAGAAATATTAAAAAAACTACAGAGACATTCAATAACATTCAGGTGACCCGAAAGCACGAATTGCTACAATGATTTTAGGGAAGCCTACTCAAATGCCTTGAAGCCCGTATGTAGAGTAACGGGGAGATCACAATGTTTTTAAATTATAGTCAAAGCAAAGAAGATGGATTGCCTTTGACTTTCCATGTTGTAAAAACGTTTTTGGAAAACATTCTTTAATACCAAAATACGAAGAAAGAAAATTCTCATTTTCAGTTAATTATACTGTATGCGTTCATGTGTGTGTGTACATTATAGGGCGTGGTTTTATTTAGCGTTCATCTTTCAATCCTCCTGAATCTGTCCAATGTGTCGGAACAGTGTGCAGGTGCATTCCATTTGGACATTTCGCGTGCCGTTTCAAAATGCCTTCCACAAGCGCATTACCATTGCTGTGCATAATATGTTTGCATTACTCGAGAGCCCAATTCTTTAGCTGTGATATTAATTCATTGGGGGGGAAAAGGAATCGTAGTTTAAGTTTTTAAAATGGCATCTGAATTGTTTGGCAATAAAGCATTTTTTGCAAGTCAAAATATCTTTAGAATGAAAAGGACCTACATGTGCACTGAATCTGATACAGGATAGGATGTTTCTTATAATGGAACAGGCTAAGGGCCAGAGGTACACGTCTGTGTGTGGGTCTCTGAAGTTCGGCGTCTCTGTCTGTGTGCAAGTGTTTGAGTCTTTTTCTGTGTCTGTACTTTTGCGTCTATAATCGTGCGTGCGCACATTGTGTGTGTGTGTGTGTGTGTGTGTGTGTGTGTGTGTGTGTGTGTGTGTGTGTGTGTGTGTGTGTGTGTGTGTGTGTGTGTGTGTGTGTGTGTTCCACAGAGCGCGCCTTACACGCGGAATGCAGCAATGATGACGAATGTTTTTCCACCCTTGTTTGCGATACTCACAAAAACCAGTGCAGTAAGTACATAATTATATTCTTAATCAGACGTACATAGGGTGGGGATGTACCCCGGGCAAGGCTTATCCACTGAACAAATTTAAGCCCAGCCCAATGGAATAGCAGCTGCCCCCTCTGCTATCCCAAGCATACATAAGGTCTTACAATTTCTGGCGTGTTCCTGACTTCCGGTTTTGAGTTTGTCTGACAACGTGGCTTAAAAACAAACCTCCGATTTTGGAGTGCGTTGCATCACTTGGCCACTTCAAAGTGTCTCCTGGGGTGATATACCTCCACACACAATTTGAAGTAATTCCTTCCAGTGGTTCTGGAGATATAGCCAGTTTTCACATAACAGCCTCGTTTTCAGATAACAGCCTCAACGTCCCTACAAATGGTGGCTGTGACACCGGTGTTTCATTCAGTGTTTAGTGCAGACTGTACTGATCCTACAAATGGTGGCTGTGACACCGGTGTTTCATTCAGTGTTTAGTGCAGACTGTACTGATCCTACAAATGGTGGCTGTGACACCGGTGTTTCATTCAGTGTTTAGTGCATACTGTACTGATCCTACAAATGGCGGATTTATGTTCCAGAGTATCGCCTTCTGGCCTCTTGTCCCTATCAAACCAAGGAGTGGTGTGCCAATGGTCTCATATGTGACCCTGTCGACAGAATGTGCAGTGAGTTGTGTGAAATAGTAAAGTAGTATGTCTTGTCTGTCTGGCTTTGTTTCTTTCTCTGTCTATCTCTTTTTCTCGGGATAACAGGTACTGTACTGGGGTGAGCTGATAGTAGGGAAAAAGTGACCTTGGGTGGTGGATTGATGTCCCAGAGTATTGACCTGTGGCCACTTGTCCCTATCGAGTATCAAGCTGCACCCTACCTGGTAGGGTGGACGGGCATCACTGGTCCTCATCCATCTAAATCTCTCTCGTGTTGGCTCCAAGCGCCACACACCCGGTACACTGCTTCAGCAGGCGGGCTAAGCCACGTGAGGGGCGATGTGGACACTGCATCGCTGGGCGGACGACTGCCACAGACGTCAAGGGCCGGGCCGGAGGGTTCCTACCGTAGGGATCAACGACCATGTTCCGAGAACGACTGGGGGGTGGGGGGCGAGTCACGCTGTGATGCGAACAGCGGCCTGCGGTCCTCAGAGACGACCCTCGTGCAGTCTCCATAATAAATGATTGAGGTTGGGCTACAGGCCAGCACCCTGTTCCCGGAAAAAGACACTGGCTACGAAAACGGACCAGAGCGCATCAACATCCATGCGGGATGAACTGGCGTCAGACAGTGGAGCGAGATCTTCAGATAGTAAACGGACGCTGGAGCGATGCCAGACTGTCTGCCAACAGGAGCCGTTGGAGCGCCCTGGCTGCCTCATGCGTCGCACAACGCGGGAATGTCTAAGTCTAAGACCTTGGGTTACTCGGTGGGGAGGGTCCGTTGGGACTAATCCCGCTCGGACTACTCTTTTAATCACACCGCTGACAGTCATGACGGACATACCACTGGGACTAATCCCGTGTGGACTAACATTTTATCTGTACCGCTCGGACTACATACATACGTTTAGTGTAAGAGATAATAATAAACAGTAAAGTCATTTCGACGAATTTATTACAAAATAAAATAATAATAATTTTTTACAATTAAATTCAAATTTTATATTTTGTGTATGTCGACACTAAATGGACCCTAACCCTATTCCTAACCATAAACCTATCCCTAACCCTATCCCTAAACCTATCCCTAACTCTATCTCTAACCCTATCCCTAACCTATCTGAAAAACAAGGAATACCTGGGTACGCAGAAATGCAATGATACAAATGCTCAGCAGACATTAGACCGAATGGGAAAAGCTAAAGAAATCAAAGCAATTAGGTCGAACAGCATTAGTCCGAATGGGATTAGTCCGACTGGGATTAGTCCGAGCGGGATTAGTCCCAATGGAACGCCCCCGACTCGATCAGTGGATTTGTTTTGGACTAATGCAGAGTCTCAGTTACTTTATACGGATTGAAAGGAGACATAGCTGTAGTGTTTGAATCTGTTCATACGTGTGTTTATGTGAGTGCGTGTGTTTGCACCCTTGTGTATTTGAGTGTGTGTGTGTAATTGTGTGTGTGTGTTTGTTTTGTGTGTGTATGCATGTATATACATTTTTAATGTGTGTGTGTCCCATAGAACGAGGTGCGGGCAGCGGATGCCAGGAAGGGGAATGCCTCTCCAAGCATGTCTGCGATGATGTGGAGAATAAATGCAGTAAGTGCATGTGTTAACTGGAGGCAAGCATCATTACCAGGATGCCAGGAAGGGGAATGCCTCTCCAAGCATGTCTGCGATGATGTGGAGAATAAATGCAGTAAGTGCACGTGTTAACTGGAGGCAAGCATCATTACCAGGATGCCAGGAAGGGGAATGCCTCTCCAAGCATGTCTGCGATGATGTGGAGAATAAATGCAGTAAGTACACGTGTTAACTGGAGGCAAGCATCATTACCAGGATGCCAGGAAGGGGAATGCCTCTCCAAGCATGTCTGCGATGATGTGGAGAATAAATGCAGTAAGTGCACGTGTTAACTGGAGGCAAGCATCATTACCAGGATGCCATGAAGGGGAATGCCTCTCCAAGCATGTCTGCGATGATGCGGAGAATAAATGCAGTAAGTGCACGTGTTAACTGGAGGCAAGCATCATTACCAGGATGCCATGAAGGGGAATGCCTCTCCAAGCATGTCTGCGATGATGTGGAGAATAAATGCAGTAAGTGCACGTGTTAACTGGAGGCAAGCATCTTCTAAATGCCGTCACTGTGTGACATTAACAGGAGCTCATGTGGCTATCACAGTCAATGAAGAAGAGGTTGAATAACACATCACCCGGTGGGATACTGGAGGGTCTTGTATAAATAGTTCCCACACCTTCTGAAAGTTGTGTGCTTGTAACTTCCTCTAATCTGTCACCCCCTTTGACTCTGCCTTTTCCCTTTGCTTACTGTCATCTGCTGTCTTTCTGCCTTACTGGTCCGTTCACCTGCCTTTGTTCTAAAAACTCTTACAAAGATTTTCTTTAACCGAAGACGGACATCCCGGGCTTATTTCTTAGTTATGCACATAGCAGCAGCATGCCGCATCTGCATTCATATGACAAGATAGTCTCTGAACGATCGATAAAGAAGATAAAAAAGAATAACACGTTGTATACCAATGTTTTCTCGTTTCTAGCCAAAGTGTTAAGGCCACTTAACACTGATATCATTGGGTCGCTCGTGTCGCCGACACGAAAGTAAGTCTATGTTCTCATGCTTCTTCGGTTTTCCGGCTGTCTGTCTGTCTGTCTGTCTGTGTCTGTGTGTCTGTCTGTGGCAACTTTAACGTTGGCTTTTTCTCGGTATCTAAAAGGCGTTCATCGTTAAAACTTTGCACACATATAGATACAACGCAGAACACAGCAATCTCTCTCTCTCTCTCTCTCTCTCTCTCTCTCTCTCTCTCTCTCTCTCTCTCTCTCTCTCTCTCTCTCTCTCTCTCTCTCTCTCTCTCTCTCTCTCTCTCTCTCTCTCTCTCTCTTCAAATCAAAACACAAGACGTCTAATCTAGTCTCTCTCTCTCTCTCTCTCATAATTAGTAAGGGTAGGCATGGTGCTACATTCACTGGCGAATATTTTGAGCTGTTTATTTTATTACTCGCTGATGATATAGCACTGATTTCAGAAACTGTTGTGGGTTTGCAGAACCAACTGAATAATTTAGGAAACGCTGCTAGAAAATTACAGTTAACAGTTAATTTAGGGAAAAGTAATATAATTGTTTTCAGGAAGGGGGGATATTTATCAGCAAGGGAAACATGGCTGTATGATGGTAAACCAATGGCTGTTTTGAATATGTATAAGTACCTTGGGATTTTCTTCTCTACTCGTTTGAGTTTTGCAGCTGCTTGTAGGGATTTATGTAGTAAAGCTAAGAACAGACTGATCAATATTATGAACAAACTGCGTGTGTTGAATAACAATTCATTAGATCTTTTTGTTAAGATTTTTGATAGTCATATCCAGCCTATTATTTTATATGGATCAGAGCTTTGGGGACTTGATGCAAGAGCTGTCATGCACTGTGAGTCTGCCCATCTTTTTGCTCTTAAGAAATTTCTGTGTGTTGATATGAAAACACCAAACGACCTAGTTTATGGAGAGACTAATAGGTATCCTATATTTATAAATTCTAGAATTAAATGTATTCGCTTTTGGCTTAAACTTTTGAGAATGAATACTGATCGCTTACCACGGAAATCTTATAATATGTTATGCAAATTAGATCAAAGAGGAAAAACTAACTGGGCGTCAAGGGTTCGATTATTTCTTTTCGAGTTTGGGTTCGGATATGCGTGGTAATATCAAGGGGTGGGTGATGAAAAGATGTTTATAAACATTCTCCGTCAAAGGCTGATAGATTCAAGATGGCAGGACTGGCACAGTCATATACAATCCAGTGAGAGGTTTAGGATGTACAGGAATTTGTGCACAACACATATAGTTAAAAGTTATTTGTCTGTTAATATGGATAAGACTTTACGTTGTGTTCTGACACAATTCAGAGTTGGGGTGTCCGTCATCAATGCACACGCTTATCGTTATAAAAATGTGACGAATGCAGAATTGTTATGTCCTTTTTGTAAGGAATCAGCAGAAGATGAAATCCACTTGCTTTTGACGTGCCCTGTATTGTATGATCTTCGTAGAAAATTCATTGCAAGGAAATTTTATGCTAATCCATGTTTGTTTAGATTCTCTTTGTTAATGGCATCAGAAAATGAAAAGACTGTACGTGGTGTGGCTCTGTTTCTTTATAAAGCTTTTCAGTTGCGAGAAGCGATTTTGTCATGAATAATTTGATTGCTAAACTGGTTACGTTTATCTTATAATGTACTTTGTATTCAGTGGTTATTGCTTATTATGTGTAACATGCTAGTGTCCTTTGTTCATATGGGGCTTTGGCCTTTTTGTGAATAAAAAAATCAATTCAATTCAATTCAATTCTCTCTCTCTCTCTCTCTCTCTCTCTCTCTCTCTCTCTCTCTCTCTCTCTCTCTCTCTCTCTCTCTCTCTCTCTCTCTCTCTCTCTTTCTCTCTCTCTCTCTCTCTCTCTCTCTCTCTCTCTCTCTCTCTCTCTCTCTCTCTCTCTCTCTCTCTCTCTCTCTCTCTCTCTCTCTCTTCTCTCTCTCCCCCAATAGCATAGGTGTCACACACACACACAAACATGCACACAGGTGCATGCATGCATGCACACACAGACATACACACATACATACGTGTGCACATGCATATACATAGAAACGCACACATTCACACACAGACACGCACGCACGCACGCACGCACATACTTGCACAAAATACACAGACAAATGACAAATGACTGAATGATTTAATGTCATCAGCAAGGTACATGCCATTTGACATGGAGCTACACAAAATGCACAGAGAGGGAGAGATACATAGTGTATAAAAAACATGTTTCAGGAGTGTCTCTAAAAGGAAAGTGCGATCTAGGAGGTGCTAACGTCTGTGCCAGCCACACCATTTGTGACAGCATGAATCAGTGCAGTGAGTATGACACGCCTTCTGTGATTGGATGAATCAGTGCAGTGAGTATGACACGCCTTCTGTGATTGGATGAATCAGTGCAGTGAGTATGACACGCCTGTGATTGGATGAATCAATGCGGTGAGTATGACACGCCTTCTGTGATTGGATGAATCAATGCGGTGAGTATGACACGCCTTCTGTGATTGGATGAATCAATGCGGTAAGTATGACACACCTTCTGTGATTGGATGAATCAGTGCAGTGAGTATGACACACCTTCTGTGATTGAATGAATCAATGCGGTGAGTATGACACGCCTTCTGTGATTGGATGAATCAGTGCGGTGAGTATGACACGCCTTCTGTGATTGGCTGAATCAGTGCAGTGAGTATGACACGCCTTCTGTGATTGGTTCAATCAATGCAGTGAGTATGACACGCCTTCTGTGATTGGTTCAATCAATGCAATGAGTATGACACACCTTCTGTGATTGGATGAATCAGTGCGGTGAGTATGACACGCCTTCTGTGATTGGCTGAATCAGTGCAGTTAGTATGACACGCCTTCTGTGATTGGTTCAATCAATGCAGTGAGTATGACACGCCTTCTGTCATTGGTTCAATCAATGCAGTGAGTATGGCACGCCATCTGTGATTGGTTCAATCAATGCAGTGAGTATGACACGCCTTCTGTCATTGGTTGAATCAATAAATGTTCATGTACATAATAGCTAAATGCAACAGCCGAGAGGTACTCCTTCTACTCCTACAACTCTAAATCTCGACCAATTTGCTAAAGCCTCCTCTAATAAACCTCCTAGAGAACAGATAGTCACCCAAATTCTCATTTCACTCGCAAAAGCAAAAACAACCAACCAACCCTCACTGCTGTTAGACGGTTTGGCCACCCTCTTTCCCGTGGTGGCGGGCTCAATTCCAACTGCTCTTTCCAAAGATACTAGTTTGCTTAGTCTGGCCAACCTGGTCTGTGAAAACAGTCCCATTAGCAGACCTAGAAATAGAGCCATACCATCAACCACAGGTAGATCAGACTTTGCTTGACTATAAACCAAACAAAAAACCCGACTAAATAACCCTTCAGGACCCCGGAAATGGGGTCCCATAACTTCCCTTTTAGTATACTCCAATGGAACTGCCGTTCAATAAACAGTAATATAGACTTTTTGGTAAACTTCCTAGCCACTAACCCTATTCAATATCAAATTCTCTGCTTACAGTCTCTCAATGTCGAATTCACAGGCCTTCCAAGGATAGAAGGCTTTCAATTCCCACCAGCTGTTAATAGTATGAGAGGACGCATTAAAACTGCCACTTACGTCCGATCCAACATATACTATCAAAAAACTACCCCCCCCACAGAAGATATCTTATTATTAAGATACTCCAATAATATTCAAATCTCTATAAAAAAAACAAAATTACTAATATACTAAACATTTACTTTCCCCAGCCATATGATAAGGTTCCCACATCAAACTGGTTAAGCTCCCTCACCCCCTCCGAGAATTGGATAATTACAGGAGATTTTAACACCCATCATCCCCTCTGGGAATCTGGGTGCAAAATCACCAGTTCAGGGGCTTCTAGACTGCTTGACGAAATTAATAACTCTGATTTAATCTTGCTAAACGATGGTTCTCCCACTAGATACCCTGACGTGCCTGGCCAAAGACTCACAGCCATAGACTTAACTTTAATAAGTCCTTCTTTAGAAAATAACCACATGTGGACACCATTGGTGGACCCTTTGGGGTCAGACCACAAACCAATTTCTTTAATTTTAAATAGCACTCTAGATCCACCAGAAGAAGAATTCACTCCAAAATACATTTACGAAAAAGCAAATTGGGAACTATTTAAATCAGAACTGACTAAGTATACTCTACCAAATATAAAAGATGACAATCTAGAAATTTATTACAATAACATTCGTAACACTATTCTTAAGGCAGGTAATACAGCCATTCCGACCACCAAAAAGCAGGGGGAGGGGTATTGCCCCACAAAAAACAACCCCTGGTGGAATGAAGAATGTGCTGTAGCAGTTAAAGCCAAACATAATCTTAGCAATACTTTTAATAAATTTCCCACAGTAGAAAATTTCACGTTAAAAAAAGAAGCGGAATCCTATAGTAAAAAAATTGTTGCTAAAGCCAAATTAGAATATTTTTATAAGATTAAAATTACAAACTTTAAAGATCTTGGGAATGCGTGGAAAAGACTTAAAAAGCTACGTAGAGGAGGCATTCCCACACAAATTAGAGTCAAAATAAAAGATAAACTAACAACTTCAAATAAAGAAACAGCAGATGCTTTAGCAGAAAACTTTTCCCAAAATAGTCAAACCGCTTCCCTCCCTACTCTAGAACAGGAACGTAGGAAACAAATCCCAAAGCCAAATAAGTCCTCAAATAATTCACATGTAATAAATGCTCCCCTCAAGTATGCCGAGCTCGCTATGTCCCTACGTTCAATAAGGAAAGTAAATAAAGCTACAGGAGGGGATCCTATCTCCTACCAGCTAATAAAAAAATTACCCCAATCATTTCTAAATATCCTCCTGCACTTTTACTCCAGGTGTTGGGAGGGGGGAGGGGTCCCACAGGCGTGGAAAGACGCGCAAGTGATTGGGGTCCTGAAACCTGGGAAACCAAGACAGGATCCCAAGAGCTTTCGACCTATCTCCCTCACCCCTCACCTGGGTAAGGTGTACGAGAGAATCGTTAAACAACGATTAGAATATTTTCTACCAAAAAATAATACCTTACCCACATTCCAGGCAGGCTTCAGGAAACACCGAAGCTGCATGGAACAAGTATGTAAGCTAACGTCTCATGTCAGGAAAGCTTTTAGTCGAAGAAAAAGGGTCTTAGCTACCTTCTTCGACATAAAGGGAGCCTATGACTCCGTCTGGCATGAGAAACTGCTTCAAAAAGTTAGCGAACTCGGCATAGAGGGGAACTTGTTAAATTTCATCAGTTCCTTCCTCCAGAATCGTACTATCACAGTTAAAGTAGGCCAGGCACTGTCTAATACCCACACTGTCGACATGGGAGTACCACAGGGCAGCATAATAGCACCTACACTTTTTAATGTCATGCTGCATGATACGAAGTCGATTCCTTTTAAAGGAACACGTATTTCCATGTATGCTGACGATATCGCCATTTGGACACTAACCCCCAGGCAAATAAACTCGCAAAAATCTGATAAATGTCTTAAACAACACCAACATTATACTACTGTCATAGCCAGCTACCTAAGAGAGAACGGCTTTGCCTTATCCCTGAATAAATGTCAATTTATAATATTTTCAAGTCAAGGAAATAGTAAAACAAAGGCTATTGTAGACATACTGGGAACAAAAGTTCCCCCCAGTCCACAGGTAAAATTTCTAGGAATTGTGTTGACCCCCACCTTGTCTTGGAGTGCTCATGCCCTGTGTGCAGTTAAAAAAGCTTCAAGAGCCCTAAACTTTGTTAAAATTATTTCAAAGGAACCATGGGCCAAGGATGCTAGACTCCTTACCCATCTAACCAGAGCTTTAGTTCGTAGCCGTCTGACTTTTGGCATGGAAGTTTTTTACTCCATGCCCAAAACCGTTTTTAAAAGCATTCAAGCAGTAGAAACGAGATCACTTAAAATGGCCATGGGTATTCCCCGGTATGCCATAAATAAGTTGGTCTACAGAGATGTGGATTGGCTGCCTTTAAACAAACTTATGAAATTATACTGTGTCTGCACCCTAACAAGATTGTTCTCTACCAAACAGGGCTCCTCAGAAGTGTTCTATGAAGACTATAAAGAAACCTCTAGTATAGTACAAGGTAGACTAAAATTAGAAAAAAACAAGACCAAATATTCTAAGGTAGTCGACCTCTTCGACTACACAAATACACTTTTTACAGAAGCAGGGGTCACTGTAGAGGAGGTGACTGATCAGTCTCAGCAGGTGTTCCCTCAGTGGGAACTAGAGCCCCCCATTTACGATACATCACTGCACCAAACATACTCCAAACAGGAGGATCCTAACTTAATTTCAATAGCAGCAAAATTAAAAGTTTATAGCTTCCAAAACCATTTACAAATTTTTACAGATGGATCCAAAATAAATGGCCACACAGGATGTGCCTTCACAATCCCGTCCCTAAAAATTTCAAAACGTTTTAAACTCAACAATAACGCCTCAATTTTTAGTGCAGAACTTTGGGCTATCCTGGAATCCTGCCACTACATAAATAACTTACCAAATTACCCGAGAAGTGTGGTTCTATTTACTGATTCACTGTCCTCCATAAAGGCCCTTGAGGGCAACACGAATAAAAGATTAGAAATCATCAATGAAGTAAGATTAATTATTCACCAACTGAAAATAAAAGGTATAGACGTTATGTTATCATGGATTCCCTCTCATGCAGGGGTCTATGGTAATGATCTCGCAGATCGTGAGGCCAAGGCCGCAGCGCTTAACAAGGACGGCCCTCTCACAAACATAAAATTGTCTACTGAAGAAATTAAAACACAATTAAAACTTGCCACCGTAAAGGAATGGAAAACTGAACTTAAAATTTATGCCGAGTCCAAAGGAGTGGACTCAAACATAGAAAATAAAGGATTGTTTCTTAGTGTCCCTTTCCCAGTCCAATCCACCATTTACAGACTGAGGACAGACTCAATTTTCTCTAAATTTAACCCTAGAAACTGTCAATGTGGACAGATTATTGATGTTGAACACTTATTTCAGTCCTGTCGGTTTATCGATTCAGAACTGGGAGAGTGTTTACAGAAATCAAGAGACCATAAAATTCCATTCCAAAAGTATTATATCCTAAATAGAAATTCTGAGGGATGGGCCACTCTGCTATGGCTTATAAAGGACTTGTCCAAGGCATCCTTCGGTTATTTGTTTAAATATTTTTAAAGAAGATATTCACTTCGCTCAGTTAAAAAAAATAAAAAAAAAATAAAAAAATATATATATATATATATATATATAATAATAACACAAATTAAACGTCTCTATATAGGTGTTCCTAAGGTGAGCTAAGGCCACTTGTATATACTAAACTGTAACTGCAACGTAGTAGTCGTGCTGCCCCCAAAATTTAGTTGGGAAAGCCAAGGGTCCCCCCGCTTAACGCTAGGTCCCTGTCTACGTCTCTCCTCTGCCCGACCCGAGGAGGAGGGGTCCCTCTCCCTCCCTCCCCTTGGTAGGGTACAGAGAGAATCGCTTGTTCATTTAACCTTGGATTTTATAGGTGCTCTAAAAATGTAAATAAGCACTTAATCCCCACCGGATCTCAGGCTTTGGATGGGTGGGGGGCAGGAAGGACTTTGCTCCTCCGTCCCTCCTCCCCTCATGGCCAACGAAACCCCCTATGTACAAAACCCCCATCTTTTAAAATGTACCTAAACTGGGCCAATAAGCTTTGTAGGCCGGCGGTTCAGGAAATCAAAAAATCCCTTTTAACTTGGTCCGGTGGGGACCATTTATAGTTTTAAATAAAACTAATATCTTTGACCGTGTGACATCGGTCTTTTAGTTCAATGTAACTTAAAATTGTTGCATTTTCATTTTTTAAAAATAAAAAGGAATTGTGTTTAAAACACAAATGTAAATATTTTTTACATAGGCCTTTTTTGAAGTTTTACAAATCTTGTTGTTCTTAAAAAAATAGTGGTCCTGAAATTTTAATCCCAGTTCATTCCCCTAA
>CM065684.1:65503082-65505582 GCA_017654935.2 Phymorhynchus buccinoides | reverse complement strand
GATGTTTTCACTGGTGTTCGGTCTGACTATGGTTGTATCTATGTTACCTCTATGTTTTCACTGGTGTTCGGTCTAAACTATGGTTGTATCTATCATGTTACCTCTATGTTTTCACTGGTGTTTGGTCTGACTATGGTTGTATCTATGTTACCTCGATGTTTTCACTGGTGTTCGGTCTGACTATGGTTGTATCTATCATGTTACCTCGATGTTTTCACTGGTGTTTGGTCTGACTATGGTTGCATCTATGTTACCTCGATGTTTTCACTGGTGTTTGGTCTGACTATGGTTGTATCTATGTTACCTCGATGTTTTCACTGGTGTTTGGTCTGACTATGGTTGTATCTATGTTACCTCGATGTTTTCACTGGTGTTTGTCTGTTTGGTCTGACTGTGGTTGTATCTATGTTACCTCTATGTTTTCACTGGTGTTCGGTCTGACTATGGTTGTATCTATGTTACCTCGATGTTTTCACTGGTGTTCGGTCTGACTATGGTTGTATCTATCATGTTACCTCGATGTTTTCACTGGTGTTTGGTCTGACTATGGTTGTATCTATCATGTTACCTCGATGTTTTCACTGGTGTTTGGTCTGACTATGGTTGTATCTATGTTACCTCGATGTTTTCACTGGTGTTTGTCTGTTTGGTCTGACTATGGTTGTATCTATCATGTTACCTCTATGTTTTCACTGGTGTTCGGTCTGACTGTGGTTGTATCTATGTTACCTCGATGTTTTCACTGGTGTTCGGTCTGACTATGGTTGTATCTATGTTACCTCGATGTTACCTCTGATGTTTTCACTGGTTGTTCTATGGTCTCGATGTTTTCACTGGTGTTTGGTCTGACTATGGTTGTATCTATGTTACCTCTATGTTTTCACTGGTGTTCGGTCTGACTATGGTTGTATCTATGTTACCTTGATGTTTTCACTGGTGTTTGGTCTGACTATGGTTGTATCTATGTTACCTCTATGTTTTCACTGGTGTTTGGTCTGACTATGGTTGTATCTATGTTACCTCGATGTTTTCACTGGTGTTCGGTCTGACTATGGTTGTATCTATGTTACCTCGATGTTTTCACTGGTGTTTGGTCTGACTATGGTTGTATCTATGTTACCTCTATGTTTTCACTGGTGTTTGGTCTGACTATGGTTGTATCTATGTTACCTCTATGTTTTCACTGGTGTTCGGTCTGACTATGGTTGTATCTATGTTACCTCTATGTTTTCACTGGTGTTCGGTCTGACTATGGTTGTATCTATCATGTTACCTCGATGTTTTCACTGGTGTTTGGTCTGACTATGGTTGCATCTATGTTACCTCGATGTTTTCACTGGTGTTTGGTCTGACTATGGTTGTATCTATGTTACCTCGATGTTTTCACTGGTGTTTGGTCTGACTATGGTTGTATCTATGTTACCTCGATGTTTTCACTGGTGTTTGGTCTGACTATGGTTGTATCTATGTTACCTCGATGTTTTCACTGGTGTTCGGTCTGACTATGGTTGTATCTATAATAATAATAATAATAGTGAATCATTTATATAGCGCATTCCTCCACCAATGTGGAGCTCTATGCGCTTAACAACAACAAAAATTAAGAAGCAACAAATTCAACAACAACACGAAATAATCGCTCACGCACATGCAAATAGGCATACACATACACACCCCACCCACACATACACGCACGTACCGGCACATACACACACACACACACACACACACACACACACACACACACACACACACACACACACACACACACACACACACACACACACACACACCGTTACCATCACCACCAGTCACCCCACCCAAAAAATCTATCATGTTACCTCGATGTTTTCACTGGTGTTTGGTCTGACTATGGTTGCATCTATGTTACCTCGGTGTTTTCACTGGTGTTTGGTCTGACTATGGTTGTATCTATGTTACCTCGATGTTTTCACTGGTGTTTGGTCTGACTATGGTTGTATCTATGTTACCTCGATGTTTTCACTGGTGTTTGGTCTGACTATGGTTGTATCTATCATGTTACCTTGATGTTTTCACTGGCGTTTGGTCTGACTATGGTTGTATCTATCATGTTACCTCGATGTTTTCACTGGTGTTCGGTCTGACTATGGTTGTATCTATGTTACCTCTATGTTTTCACTGGTGTTTGGCCTGACTGTGGTTGTATCTATGTTACCTTGATGTTTTCACTGGTGTTTGGTCTGACTATGGTTGTATCTATGTTACCTCGATGTTTTCACTGGTGTTTGGTCTGACTATGGTTGTATCTAACATGTTACCTCGATGTTTTCACTGGTGTTTGGCCTGACTGTTGTTGTATCTATGTTACCTCGATGATTTCACTGGTGTTCGGTCTGACTATGGTTGTATCTATGTTACCTCGATGTTTTCACTGGTGTTTGGTCTGACTATGGTTGTATCTATGTTACCTCTATGTTTTCACTGGTGTTTGGTCTGACTATGGTTGTATCTATGTTAC
>CM065684.1:65483082-65490582 GCA_017654935.2 Phymorhynchus buccinoides | reverse complement strand
TTCTTCCTTCTCTCTCCATCTTGTCACTTTGTGGCTTCTTCCTTCTCTCTCTATCTTGTCACTTTGTGGCTTCTTCCTTCTCTCTCTATCTTGTCACTTTGTGGCTTCTTCCTTCTCTCTCCATCTTGTCACTCTGCGCTGTGTGGCTTCTTCCTTCTCTCTCCATCTTGTCACTTTGTGGCTTCTTCCTTCTCTCTCCATCTTGTCACTTTGTGGCTTCTTCCTTCTCTCTCCATCTTGTCACTTTGTGGCTTCTTCCTTCTCTCTCCATCTGTCACTGTGTGGCTTCTTCCTTCTCTCTCCATCTTGTCACTTTGTGGCTTCTTCCTTCTCTCTCCATCTTGTCACTTTGTGGCTTCTTCCTTCTCTCTCCATCTTGTCACTTTGTGGCTTCTTCCTTCTCTCTCCATCTTGTCACTTTGTGGCTTCTTCCTTCTCTCTCCATCTTGTCACTTTGTGGCTTCTTCCTTCTCTCTCCATCTTGTCACTTTGTGGCTTCTTCCTTCTCTCTCCATCTTGTCACTTTGGCTTCTTCCTTCTCTCTCCATCTTGTCACTTTGTGGCTTCTTCCTTCTCTCTCCATCTTGTCACTTTGTGGCTTCTTCCTTCTCTCTCCATCTTGTCACTTTGTGGCTTCTTCCTTCTCTCTCCATCTTGTCACTTTGTGGCTTCTTCCTTCTCTCTCCATCTTGTCACTTTGTGGCTTCTTCCTTCTCTCTCCATCTTGTCTTGTGGCTTCTTCCTTCTCTCTCACATCTGTCACTTTGTGGCTTCTTCCTTCTCTCTCCATCTTGTCACTTTGTGGCTTCTTCCTTCTCTCTCCATCTTGTCACTTTGTGGCTTCTTCCTTCTCTCTCCATCTTGTCTTGTCACTTTGTGGCTTCTTCCTTCTCTCTCATCTTGTCACTTTGTGGCTTCTTCCTTCTCTCTCCATCTTGTCACTTTGTGGCTTCTTCCTTCTCTCTCCATCTTGTCACTTTGTGGCTTCTTCCTTCTCTCTCACTTTGTGGCTTCTTCCTTCTCTCTCATCTTGTCACTTTGTGGCTTCTTCCTTCTCTCTCCATCTTGTCACTCTGTGGCTTCTTCCTTCTCTCTCCATCTTGTCACTTTGTGGCTTCTTCCTTCTCTCTCCATCTTGTCACTTTGTGGCTTCTTCCTTCTCTCTCCATCTTGTCACATCTGTCACTTTGTGGCTTCTTCCTTCTCTCTCCATCTTGTCACTTTGTGGCTTCTTCCTTCTCTCTCCATCTTGTCACTTTGTGGCTTCTTCCTTCTCTCTCCATCTTGTCACTCTGTGGCTTCTTCCTTCTCTCTCCATCTTGTCACTTTGTGGCTTCTTCCTTCTCTCTCCATCTTGTCACTCTGCACTTGTGGCTTCTTCCTTCTCTCTCCATCTTGTCACTTTGTGGCTTCTTCCTTCTCTCTCCATCTTGTCACTTTGTGGCTTCTTCCTTCTCTCTCCATCTTGTGTCACTTTGTGGCTTCTTCCTTCTCTCTCCATCTTGTCACTTTGTGGCTTCTTCCTTCTCTCTCCATCTTGTCACTTTGTGGCTTCTTCCTTCTCTCTCCATCTTGTCACTTTGTGGCTTCTTCCTTCTCTCTCCATCTTGTCACTTTGTGGCTTCTTCCTTCTCTCTCCATCTTGTCACTTTGTGGCTTCTTCCTTCTCTCTCCATCTTGTCACTTTGTGGCTTCTTCCTTCTCTCTCCATCTTGTCACTTTGTGGCTTCTTCCTTCTCTCTCCATCTTGTCACTTTGTGGCTTCTTCCTTCTCTCTCCATCTTGTCACTTTGTGGCTTCTTCCTTCTCTCTCCATCTTGTCACTTTGTGGCTTCTTCCTTCTCTCTCCATCTTGTCACTTTGTGGCTTCTTCCTTCTCTCTCCATCTTGTCACTTTGTGGCTTCTTCCTTCTCTCTCCATCTTGTCACTTTGTGGCTTCTTCCTTCTCTCTCCATCTTGTCACTTTGTGGCTTCTTCCTTCTCTCTCCATCTTGTCACTTTGTGGCTTCTTCCTTCTCTCTCCATCTTGTCACTTTGTGGCTTCTTCCTTCTCTCTCCATCTTGTCACTCTTGTGGCTTCTTCCTTTCTTCCTTCTCTCTCCATCTTGTCACTGTCACTTGTGGCTTCTTCCTTCTCTCTCCATCTTGTCACTTTGTGGCTTCTTCCTTCTCTCTCCATCTTGTCACTTTGTGGCTTCTTCCTTCTCTCTCCATCTTGTCACTTTGTGGCTTCTTCCTTCTCTCTCCATCTTGTCACTTTGTGGCTTCTTCCTTCTCTCTCCATCTTGTCACTTTGTGGCTTCTTCCTTCTCTCTCCATCTTGTCACTTTGTGGCTTCTTCCTTCTCTCTCTTCATCTTGTCACTTTGTGGCTTCTTCCTTCTCTCTCCATCTTGTCACTTTGTGGCTTCTTCCTTCTCTCTCCATCTTGTCACTTTGTGGCTTCTTCCTTCTCTCTCCATCTTGTCACTTTGTGGCTTCTTCCTTCTCTCTCCATCTTGTCACTTTGTGGCTTCTTCCTTCTCTCTCCATCTTGTCACTTTGTGGCTTCTTCCTTCTCTCTCCATCTTGTCACTTTGTGGCTTCTTCCTTCTCTCTCCATCTTGTCACTTTGTGGCTTCTTCCTTCTCTCTCCATCTTGTCACTTTGTGGCTTCTTCCTTCTCTCTCCATCTTGTCACTTTGTGGCTTCTTCCTTCTCTCTCCATCTTGTCACTGTGGCTTCTTCCTTGGCTTCTTCCTTCTCTCTCCATCTTGTCACTGTCACTTGTGGCTTCTTCCTTCTCTCTCCATCTTGTCACTTTGTGGCTTCTTCCTTCTCTCTCCATCTTGTCACTTTGTGGCTTCTTCCTTCTCTCTCCATCTTGTCACTTTGTGGCTTCTTCCTTCTCTCTCCATCTTGTCACTTTGTGGCTTCTTCCTTCTCTCTCCATCTTGTCACTTTGTGGCTTCTTCCTTCTCTCTCCATCTTGTCACTTTGTGGCTTCTTCCTTCTCTCTCCATCTTGTCACTTTGTGGCTTCTTCCTTCTCTCTCCATCTTGTCACTTTGTGGCTTCTTCCTTCTCTCTCCATCTTGTCACTTTGTGGCTTCTTCCTTCTCTCTCCATCTTGTCACTTTGTGGCTTCTTCCTTCTCTCTCCATCTTGTCACTTTGTGGCTTCTTCCTTCTCTCTCCATCTTGTCACTTTGTGGCTTCTTCCTTCTCTCTCCATCTTGTCACTTTGTGGCTTCTTCCTTCTCTCTCCATCTTGTCACTTTGTGGCTTCTTCCTTCTCTCTCCATCTTGTCACTTTGTGGCTTCTTCCTTCTCTCTCCATCTTGTCACTTTGTGGCTTCTTCCTTCTCTCTCCATCTTGTCACTTTGTGGCTTCTTCCTTCTCTCTCCATCTTGTCACTTGTGTGGCTTCTTCCTTCTCTCTCCATCTTGTCACTTTGTGGCTTCTTCCTTCTCTCTCCATCTTGTCACTTTGTGGCTTCTTCCTTCTCTCTCCATCTTGTCACTTTGTGGCTTCTTCCTTCTCTCTCCATCTTGTCACTTTGTGGCTTCTTCCTTCTCTCTCCATCTTGTCACTTTGTGGCTTCTTCCTTCTCTCTCCATCTTGTCACTTTGTGGCTTCTTCCTTCTCTCTCCATCTTGTCACTTTGTGGCTTCTTCCTTCTCTCTCCATCTTGTCACTTTGTGGCTTCTTCCTTCTCTCTCCATCTTGTCACTTTGTGGCTTCTTCCTTCTCTCTCCATCTTGTCACTTTGTGGCTTCTTCCTTCTCTCTCCATCTTGTCACTTTGTGGCTTCTTCCTTCTCTCTCCATCTTGTCACTTTGTGGCTTCTTCCTTCTCTCTCCATCTTGTCACTGTCACTTTGTGGCTTCTTCCTTCTCTCTCCATCTTGTCACTTTGTGGCTTCTTCCTTCTCTCTCCATCTTGTCACTTTGTGGCTTCTTCCTTCTCTCTCCATCTTGTCACTTTGTGGCTTCTTCCTTCTCTCTCCATCTTGTCACTTTGTGGCTTCTTCCTTCTCTCTCCATCTTGTCACTGTGTGGCTTCTTCCTTCTCTCTCCATCTTCACTCTGCATCTTGTCACTTTGTGGCTTCTTCCTTCTCTCTCCATCTTGTCACTTTGTGGCTTCTTCCTTCTCTCTCCATCTTGTCACTTTGTGGCTTCTTCCTTCTCTCTCCATCTTGTCACTTTGTGGCTTCTTCCTTCTCTCTCCATCTTGTCACTTTGTGGCTTCTTCCTTCTCTCTCCATCTTGTCACTTTGTGGCTTCTTCCTTCTCTCTCCATCTTGTCACTTTGTGGCTTCTTCCTTCTCTCTCCATCTTGTCACTTTGTGGCTTCTTCCTTCTCTCTCCATCTTGTCACTTTGTGGCTTCTTCCTTCCTTGTGGATTCTTCCTTCGCTCTCCATCTTGTCACTTTGTGGCTTCTTCCTTCTCTCTCCATCTTGTCACTTTGTGGCTTCTTCCTTCTCTCTCCATCTTGTCACTTTGTGGCTTCTTCCTTCTCTCTCCATCTTGTCACTTTGTGGCTTCTTCCTTCTCTCTCCTTCTCTCTCACATCTTGTCACTTTGTGGCTTCTTCCTTCTCTCTCCATCTTGTCACTTTGTGGCTTCTTCCTTCTCTCTCCATCTTGTCACTTTGTGGCTTCTTCCTTCTCTCTCCATCTTGTCACTTTGTGGCTTCTTCCTTCTCTCTCCATCTTGTCACTTTGTGGCTTCTTCCTTCTCTCTCCATCTTGTCATCTTCACTTTGTGGCTTCTTCCTTCTCTCTCCATCTTGTCACTTTGTGGCTTCTTCCTTCTCTCTCTTGTCACTTTGTGGCTTCTTCCTTCTCTCTCATCTTGTCACTTTGTGGCTTCTTCCTTCTCTCTCCATCTTGTCACTTTGTGGCTTCTTCCTTCTCTCTCCATCTTGTCACTTTGTGGCTTCTTCCTTCTCTCTCTTCATCTTGTCACTTTGTGGCTTCTTCCTTCTCTCTCCATCTTGTCACTTTGTGGCTTCTTCCTTCTCTCTCCATCTTGTCACTTTGTGGCTTCTTCCTTCTCTCTCCATCTTGTCACTTTGTGGCTTCTTCCTTCTCTCTCCATCTTGTCACTTTGTGGCTTCTTCCTTCTCTCTCCATCTTGTCACTGTCACTGTGTGGCTTCTTCCTTCTCTCTCCATCTTGTCACTTTGTGGCTTCTTCCTTCTCTCTCCATCTTGTCACTTTGTGGCTTCTTCCTTCTCTCTCCATCTTGTCACTTTGTGGCTTCTTCCTTCTCTCTCCATCTTGTCACTTTGTGGCTTCTTCCTTCTCTCTCCATCTTGTCACTTTGTGGCTTCTTCCTTCTCTCTCCATCTTGTCACTGTGTGGCTTCTTCCTTCTCTCTCCATCTGTCACTTGTGGCTTCTTCCTTCTCTCTCCATCTTGTCACTATCTGTCACTTTGTGGCTTCTTCCTTCTCTCTCCATCTTGTCACTTTGTGGCTTCTTCCTTCTCTCTCCATCTTGTCCATCTTGTCACTTTGTGGCTTCTTCCTTCTCTCTCCATCTTGTCACTTTGTGGCTTCTTCCTTCTCTCTCCATCTTGTCACATCTTGTGGCTTCTTCCTTCTCTCTCCATCTTGTCACTCTTGTGGCTTCTTCCTTCTCTCTCCATCTTGTCACTTTGTGGCTTCTTCCTTCTCTCTCCATCTTGTCACTTTGTGGCTTCTTCCTTCTCTCTCCATCTTGTCACTTTGTGGCTTCTTCCTTCTCTCTCCATCTTGTCACTTTGTGGCTTCTTCCTTCTCTCTCCATCTTGTCACTGTCACTTGTGGCTTCTTCCTTCTCTCTCCATCTTGTCACTTTGTGGCTTCTTCCTTCTCTCTCCATCTTGTCACTTTGTGGCTTCTTCCTTCTCTCTCTATCTGTGTGGCTTCTTCCTTCTCTCTCCATCTTGTCACTTTGTGGCTTCTTCCTTCTCTCTCCATCTTGTCACTTTGTGGCTTCTTCCTTCTCTCTCCATCTTGTCACTTTGTGGCTTCTTCCTTCTCTCTCCATCTTGTCACTTTGTGGCTTCTTCCTTCTCTCTCATCTTGTCACTTTGTGGCTTCTTCCTTCTCTCTCCATCTTGTCACTTTGTGGCTTCTTCCTTCTCTCTCCATCTTGTCACTCTGTGGCTTCTTCCTTCTCTCTCCATCTGTCACTTTGTGGCTTCTTCCTTCTCTCTCCATCTTGTCACTCTGTGGCTTCTTCCTTCTCTCTCCATTGTGGCTTCTTCCTTCTCTCTCCATCTTGTCACTTTGTGGCTTCTTCCTTCTCTCTCCATCTTGTCACTTTGTGGCTTCTTCCTTCTCTCTCCATCTTGTCACTTTGTGGCTTCTTCCTTCTCTCTCCATCTTGTCACTTTGTGGCTTCTTCCTTCTCTCTCCATCTGCACTGTGTGGCTTCTTCCTTCTCTCTCCATCTTGTCCATCTTGTCACTTTGTGGCTTCTTCCTTCTCTCTCCATCTTGTCACTCTTGTGGCTTCTTCCTTCTCTCTCCATCTTGTCACTCTTGTGGCTTCTTCCTTCTCTCTCCATCTTGTCACTTTGTGGCTTCTTCCTTCTCTCTCCATCTTGTCACTCTTGTGTGGCTTCTTCCTTCTCTCTCCATCTTGTCACTTTGTGGCTTCTTCCTTCTCTCTCCATCTTGTCACTTTGTGGCTTCTTCCTTCTCTCTCCATCTTGTCACTTTGTGGCTTCTTCCTTCTCTCTCCATCTTGTCACTTTGTGGCTTCTTCCTTCTCTCTCCATCTTGTCACTTTGTGGCTTCTTCCTTCTCTCTCTCTTGTCACTTTGTGGCTTCTTCCTTCTCTCTCCATCTTGTCACTTTGTGGCTTCTTCCTTCTCTCTCCATCTTGTCACTTTGTGGCTTCTTCCTTCTCTCTCCATCTTGTCACTTTGTGGCTTCTTCCTTCTCTCTCCATCTTGTCACTTTGTGGCTTCTTCCTTCTCTCTCCATCTTGTCACTTTGTGGCTTCCTCCTTCTCTCTCCATCTTGTCTGTCTTCTTCCTTCTCTCTCCATCACTGTGTCACATCTTGTCACTTTGTGGCTTCTTCCTTCTCTCTCCATCTTGTCACTTTGTGGCTTCTTCCTTCTCTCTCCATCTTGTCACTTTGTGGCTTCTTCCTTCTCTCTCCATCTTGTCACTTTGTGGCTTCTTTGTCTTCTTCCTCTCTCTCATCTTGTCACTTTGTGGCTTCTTCCTTCTCTCTCCATCTTGTCACTTTGTGGCTTCTTCCTTCTCTCTCCATCTTGTCACTTTGTGGCTTCTTCCTTCTCTCTCCATCTTGTCACTTTGTGGCTTCTGTCCTTCTCTCTCTCATCTTGTCACTTTGTGGCTTCTTCCTTCTCTCTCCATCTTGTCACTTTGTGGCTTCTTCCTTCTCTCTCCATCTTGTCACTTTGTGGCTTCTTCCTTCTCTCTCCATCTTGTTTGCTTCTTCCTTCTCTCTCCATCTTGTCACTTTGTGGCTTCTTCCTTCTCTCTCCATCTTGT
>CM065684.1:65403082-65475582 GCA_017654935.2 Phymorhynchus buccinoides | reverse complement strand
TATTATGACGCTAAGTTGTACACCTTCAAGTTCCTCTCTTCTTGTTCTAGTCCAGGCGAAATTATAAAGTGTACCTTGTTTTGTTATATATATTAGGTTTCTATGTTGATCTAACATGATTTGAGGGTGCTGAATCCAGATCCGTTAAAGGCCAAGTTGTAAATGTTGGATATTTTGAGTTATGACGTAATATTCAAAATGGCCGCCATAGGTATCTAGAGAACTGTAAAAACATGCACTTAACGTAATTATTTTGTATCTAATGCTTTTTTTGGTAAGAAAAATAGTATAATTTGCTGAAATGATTCAAACTATGGGAATTATATCCTATTTTAGTACTTCTTAGCCCCCAGCCACTGTGGAGAGGGCTATCGCGATCTTTCGTGCCCTTTCATTTATCTTAAGAACCATGTCACAGGATCACTTCGAATTTGTGTGTTACTATTTTAATGAAGCTGATATGCCCCTCAGTATGCCTTGTTGACCTTGACCTTTGACCTTGAGTATGTGATTTTATTGTATCAACTATACTTTTTCAACCTTTGCACTGCTGTTGTAACATGTTTCTAAGCTAAGGTTTGTAGAGGATGTTGAATTACTGATGCCTAATTTATGCCTAAGCCATTCATCTGAAATGCTTTACCTTGAATTTGCATGGAATATTTCAACTTTTTGCTTTAATATATTTTAAATCATTGCAGTAACTGTCTCATAATTGGTACATGAGCCAATGGTTAAACATATCTAGATGCTAACCTAAGTACCAATGACATCTCTAGCCTTCATCTTGACGCTTGGCCTTTGTTGTTAGGCGCCAAGCAGAATAACACGGCGATCAGTGTCGATATTTCTTTTTATTTTATATGTGGGTAAAATGGCCGACATTCCATTGCACGCCGGCACTTTTACCCACCTATAAATTGGCTAATGCACCAATTATGAGACCATTACTGCCAAGATTTAAAACATATAGACAAAAAGTTAAAATATTCAATGCAAATTCAAGGTCAAGCATTTAAGATGAAAGGTTTAATAAAATAGGTATCAGGAATTCAATATTCTCTATACACGTTAGCTTAGGAAAAAACAAACACATAGCTTATTTTACCACAGCAGTGCAAAAGTTTAAAAAGTATAGTTGATACATTAAAATCACATACTCAAGGTGAAAGGTCAAAGTCAATAAGGTATACTGAGGGGCTCATCAGCTTCATTAAACTAGTAGCACACAAATTTGAAGTGATCCTCTGACATTGTTCTTAAGATAATTGCCAGGCAAATGAAAGGACACAAAATCGTGATAGTCCTCTCTGCAGAGTGGCTGGGGGCTAATAAGTACAAAAATAGGATATAGTTCACATAGTTTGAATCATTTCAGCAAACTATACTATTTTTCTTACAAATAAAAGCATTAGATACAACATAATTACGGTAAGTGCATGTTTTAACAGTTCTTTAGAGTCCCATAGTGGCCATTTTGAATATTTTATCATAGCTCAAAATGCCCAACATTTACAACTTGACCTCCAACGGATTTAGATTCAGCACCCTCAAATCATGTTAGATCGACATAAAAACCTAATATATATCACAAAACAAGGTCAAGCTTAATTTCGCCTGGACTACTACTAAACTAGGCCTACTGACTACCCTTAGCTGCGTCATTTGAGCTGATTACCCCTAGACGAGATTTCAAGATAGCAGAGTACACAGAAGAAAAAAGGTCAGCGCAGTTTTGCTAACTTTGAGCTCACAGTATGATTGCGTTCAGTTTTATGCTTGTCTGTGACTTTGAATTATGTCAGAGTTTACAATACAGATCGATTTTGCATCATTCTGCACGTTATTTACGAGAAGCGTATGGGCCTTTAAGCATCACGTTATCATATAACAAGTAACAGTGCAATACTTTATTTTTAAAAAGCACAAGAAGATGTGTAATGTACGCTATTTTATCATAGTTACTTCTTCTTCTTCTTCTTCTTCTTCTTCTTCTTCTTCTTCTTCTTCTTCTTCTTCTTCTTCTTCTTCTTCTTCTTCGTCGTCGTCGTCGTTCGCTCAGACAGTTTCCTGTCATGTGAGCGTAGATGCGACATGCTGCCTTTATGCGCCTAACTAAGAAATAGTTAGGACCAACAGGTCCGACTTTGGCTGAGGAAATCTTTGTAAGAATGTATCGAAAATAGGCAGGAGAATGGACCAGTAAACTAGAAAGATAGCAGATGTCAGTAAGCAACGGGAAAAGGCAGAGTCAAAGAGAGTGACAGATTCGAAGAAGTTACAAGCACAGAAATTCTAGAAGGTGGTGGGAACTATTTGTACAAAAGATCCCCTCGGGGGGATTATAGTTACAGGGGCGCTAATTCTCTAGAGCACGCCGGAAATCCGGTTTGGGGGGTGCAGAAACTTGTGGCTTCCGATGTTTGGAGTGCCAGGTCTTGTAGCTTCCGGTTTTTGGAGTGCCAGATCTTGTGGCTTCCGGTTTTTAGAGTACCAGATCTTGTGGCTTCTGGTTTTTGGAGTGCCAGATCTTGTGGCTTCCGTTTTTGGGAGTACCAGATCTTGTGGCTTCCGGTTTTTAGAGTGCCAGATCTTGTGGCTTCCGGTTTTGGGAGTACCAGATCTTGTGGCTTCCGGTTTTTGGAGTGCCAGATCTTGTGGCTTCCGGTTTTTGGAGTGCCAGATCTTGTGGCTTCCGGTTTTTGGAGTGCCAGATCTTGTGGCTTCCGGTTTTTGGAGTGCCAGATCTTGTGGCTTCTGGTTTTTGGAGTGCCAGATCGTGTGGCTTCCGGTTTTTGGAGTGCTATAACTTGTAAGCTTACCATCTTGAACGAAGTTTAGATTAGCGTCCAATCAGTCGTAGACTCTTATGGACGATAAAAACAAGTTTACCATCTTATCATAACTGAACATAAATGCCTCTTACAATGAAACCATAAATGTTGTGGTTCAGAGTAACACTTTTGACAGATGATGTTTTCTTTCTGTGTGTTTGCAGCGTTTCTAGACCTCGGCGAGGAATCAGGTGAAGCGGTGTTGTTGACGGTTGCGTGTGATTTCTGTCCTGTCTTTCAGTTGTTGCTATTGTCTTACCCTGGCTAAAAGACTCCAGGAATCATCCCAACAGCAAAAGCCATTGAACACAGTGGTACAAATGAATCAGCTACAGATGAGAACATTACGTGTGTGACCGTTTTTTATTACCCCGCCTCGTGGGCAGCCACACTCCGTCTTCGGGGGATTGTCTTTCAGTGATGTATGTTTCTCCTGTGAAGAGAAGTTGTGTTACATTTAGCGCCTTAGCTCTTTTCTGTCCCTTGTGTTGACTTCTGTGTTGAAACCCAGCGTCAGGTGCATGATGCACACAGATATGTCAATGGGTTTACCAGCGTCAGGTGCATGATGCACACAGATATGTCAATGGGTTTACCAGCGTCAGGTGCATGATGCACACAGATATGTCAATGGGTTTACCAGCGTCAGGTGCATGATGCACACAGATATGTCAATGGGTTTACCAGCGTCAGGTGCATGATGCACACAGATATGTCAATGGGTTTACCAGCGTCAGGTGCATGATGCACACAGATATGTCAATGGGCTTACCAGCGTCAGGTGCATGATGCACACATATATGTCAATGGGTTTACCAGCGTCAGGTGCATGATGCACACAGATATGTCAATGGGTTTACCAGCGTCAGGTGCATGATGCACACATATATGTCAATGGGTTTACCAGCGTCAGGTGCATGATGCACACAGATATGTCAATGGGTTTACCAGCGTCAGGTGCATGATGCACACAGATATGTCAATGGGTTTACCAGCGTCAGGTGCATGATGCACACAGATATGTCAATGGGTTTACCAGCGTCAGGTGCATGATGCACACATATATGTCAATGGGTTTACCAGCGTCAGGTGCATGATGCACACAGATATGTCAATGGGTTTACCAGCGTCAGGTGCATGATGCACACAGATATGTCAATGGGTTTACCAGCGTCAGGTGCATGATGCACACAGATATGTCAATGGGTTTACCAGCGTCAGGTGCATGATGCACACAGATATGTCAATGGGTTTACCAGCGTCAGGTGCATGATGCACACAGATATGTCAATGGGTTTACCAGCGTCAGGTGCATGATGCACACAGATATGTCAATGGGTTTACCAGCGTCAGGTGCATGATGCACACAGATATGTCAATGGGTTTACCAGCGTCAGGTGCATGATGCACACAGATATGTCAATGGGTTTACCAGCGTCAGGTGCATGATGCACACATATATGTCAATGGGTTTACCAGCGTCAGGTGTATGATGCACACATATATGTCAATGGGTTTACCAGCGTCAGGTGCATGATGCACACAGATATGTCAATGGGTTTACCAGCGTCAGGTGCATGATGCACACATATATGTCAATGGGTTTACCAGCGTCAGGTGCATGATGCACACAGATATGTCAATGGGTTTACCAGCGTCAGGTGCATGATGCACACATATATGTCAATGGGTTTACCAGCGTCAGGGCTATGTACATGATGCACACAGATATGTCAATGGGTTTACCAGCGTCAGGTGTATGATGCACACAGATATGTCAATGGGTTTACCAGCGTCAGGTGTACATGATGCACACAGATATGTCAATGGGTTTACCAGCGTCAGGGCTATGTACATGATGCACACAGATATGTCAATGGGTTTACCAGCGTCAGGGCTATGTACATATGCACACAGATATGTCAATGGGTTTACCAGCGTCAGGCCTATGTACATATGCACACAGATATGTCAATGGGTTTACCAGCGTCAGGGCTATGTACATATGCACACAGATATGTCAATGGGTTTACCAGCGTCAGGGCTATGTACATATGCACACAGATATGTCAATGGGTTTACCAGCGTCAGGCCTATGTACATATGCACACAGATATGTCAATGGGTTTACCAGCGTCAGGGCTATGTACATATGCACACAGATATGTCAATGGGTTTACCAGCGTCAGGGCTATGTACATATCGATGGCTTAGACTCAAAACGGACTATCTTTAGGTAGTCCATTGACTTATTATTGATGTTATTGCAAAATCTAAGAACTTGTATTAAAAAAGACTACAAATAATATTAAATGATTATGCTTTTTATATTTCTGCAGTATTGTTTTTATACAAGTTATTAGTTTTTGCAATAAGTTCAATAATACGTCAATGGGCTATCTATAGATAGTCCGTTTTGACTCCAAGCCATCGATATGCACACAGATATGTCAATGGGTTTACCAGCGTCAGGCCTATGTACATAATGCACACAGATATGTCAATGGGTTTACCAGCGTCAGGGCTATGTACATATGCACACAGATATGTCAATGGGTTTACCAGCGTCAGGCCTATGTACATATGCACACAGATATGTCAATGGGTTTACCAGCGTCAGGCCTATGTACATAATGCACACAGATATGTCAATGGGTTTACCAGCGTCAGGGCTATGTACATATGCACACAGATATGTCAATGGGTTTACCAGCGTCAGGGCTATGTACATATGCACACAGATATGTCAATGGGTTTACCAGCGTCAGGGCTATGTACATAATGCACACAGATATGTCAATGGGTTTACCAGCGTCAGGGCTATGTACATAATGCACACGGATATGTCAATGGGTTTACCAGCGTCAGGCCTATGTACATATGCACACAGATATGTCAATGGGTTTACCAGCGTCAGGCCTATGTACATATGCACACAGATATGTCAATGGGTTTACCAGCGTCAGGGCTATGTACATATGCACACAGATATGTCAATGGGTTTACCAGCGTCAGGCCTATGTACATAATGCACACAGATATGTCAATGGGTTTACCAGCGTCAGGGCTATGTACATATGCACACAGATATGTCAATGGGTTTACCAGCGTCAGGGCTATGTACATATGCACACAGATATGTCAATGGGTTTACCAGCGTCAGGCCTATGTACATAATGCACACAGATATGTCAATGGGTTTACCAGCGTCAGGGCTATGTACATAATGCACACAGATATGTCAATGGGTTTACCAGCGTCAGGGCTATGTACATATGCACACAGATATGTCAATGGGTTTACCAGCGTCAGGGCTATGTACATATGCACACAGATATGTCAATGGGTTTACCAGCGTCAGGCCTATGTACATAATGCACACAGATATGTCAATGGGTTTACCAGCGTCAGGGCTATGTACATAATGCACACAGATATGTCAATGGGTTTACCAGCGTCAGGCCTATGTACATATGCACACGGATATGTCAATGGGTTTACCAGCGTCAGGCCTATGTACATAATGCACACGGATATGTCAATGGGTTTTATTGGGGGGTATATGTGTACACGCCTTCATATTTCTTACTTCCATATTTTGTGTGGATTGCAGATGGGCTTTCGCGTATATGTGCAAAACAGAATAAATTCAGTTTTGTTATGAGCTGGGTGCGTTTTATTGAGTTCGTGAGTTTTCGGAGATGATTGTCTTTCTGGGCCTTAACTTTTGTTCGCTAGTGTATAAACGAGAGTGATAGCTTTAAACCATTATTCTCGTTTCAAATTAATAGTTACTCATGAGGCTTATTTAGATTGTGTGGACCAAACATCATTTAGAGATGTACTGATAAGAATGCGTTTTGGAATAAGTGAACTAAGAGTTCACAAAACAGATATATTTGTACAGATAATACTGATTGTCCTTTCTGTCCTGGCTTTAAAGAAAACGAACTTCACATGTGCTTTCAGTGTAGTACGTATGATGCTTTAAGGCTAAACGTTATGCGAAATGTCCCAATATATAACCAGAACAATACATTCATAAGTTTGATGTCTTGTCAAGTTGGCCCAACTATAAGGAAACTAGCTGGGTTCTTCTTTAAAGCTTTTAAACTGAGAGCAGAAACTGACAAATGCATCTGTGTAATTATTGCACTGTGCCGCGTGTAGGCCTATCTTGTTGTATGGAATATGCATGTCAAATGTGCTTTGAATATTTATTCGTGTTGCATTTTTGTAACTGTGCTCCATGAAAATGGGCAGAGGCCTGAATTCATTAATCCTTTCACCGCCAAAGTCGCATTTTAGCACCACATTGATTTAACACCTATGTCACTAAAAGGCATCAAATTGGGGTCTATTATCCAAAGACACTATAGTAGCTTTGGGAAGTAAGGGTAGACCTTATTTTATATATGTCACGGGAGAATCCCCAATACTGCAGATAGATTTTATTCTCTACCCAGGTAAACTTAATGGACATTTTGGGCTGAAATATGGCTGGCGGTGAAAGGGTTAAAACAATTTTCATTTAATTTCATTTATCTCTCTCTCTCTTTCTCTCTCTCTCTCTCTCTCTCTCTCTCTTTCTCTCTCTCTCTCTCTCTCTCTCTCTCTCTCTCTTTTCTCTCTCTCTCTCTCTCTCTCTCTCTCTCTCTCTCTCTCTCTCTCTCTCTCTCTCTCTCTCTCTCTCTCTCTCTCTCTCTCTCTCTCTCTCTCTCTCTCTCTCTCTCTCTCTCTCTCTCTCTCTCTCTCTCTCTCTCCCTCTCTCTTTGTTCTGTGACAGGGAACATCGTGCTGTTGATGGGCACCATCTTTGGCCTGTCCTGCCTGGGCCTGGTCTGCGTCCTGATCTGGCGGCACCGAATGCTGAAAGACCCGAAGAAAGCCCACCGCGCTTAAAGACAGTACGCTGCTGCTTCCAGCTATTGCTGGCGTCAAGGGGACAACCCACATCCGATTGCAGTGGTACGACTACCCAACTCTGACAACGTCTGTGAGGCAGGATTCTGGTGAAATACTTCTGTATACATTAATCTGATCAAATATCCTGTTTTTGTTGACTCTATTCCTGTGGACCCCGTTGGACGAATGACACACTATGACAGCACAGGCAGTTCATCAGATTCCTGTATGGGTGACTACAAATATGTTGAACGAAGCTAGGATTTCATCAGATTCATTTACACGGTAGTATTTCATGAGAATCCTGCCTCACAGATGTTACATTTTAGACAGTAGTATTTCATGAGAATCCTGCCTCACATATGTTACATTTTAGACAGTAGTATTTCATGAGAATCCTGCCTCACAGATGTCACAGTTGGATCGTCGTACAAGTCAGTAAACAAATATCACTAAAGGCCCAGCCACACTGCGTACGATTTGACCCCAATACGATACGATTGTGACGATGTCTGTGAGTACATGGTTCACGTGAAATACGTTCCTCTAAAAATAACTCTACTACTGTATTTGCATTCACTATAGGCCCACTCCTGTTCACCGCACTACACGAATCACATCAAATGTCCGATACAAAAATACAACTATTTCACCAGATTCGTGTAGGGGAGATTACATCAGATTTATTTAGACAGTAGAATTTCACGTCAGTCATGCCTCACAAATGTCACAATCGAATCGTATGCAGGCCCTTAACTCTCCACCCTAAAAGGCACACAGCTGCTATCAGAGCCGTCTGATGTTCCTATTCACCTGGCTCAGTGCGGGAAAGAGGTACAGAGGAGCCCACCCAGCAACGTCCTAAAAATAGTCTGTTCTCCACCCCTAAACAAAAAGTGAGGCGTCGCAGTATCGCCGAGGCACTCTCCATGAAGAAGCAGTCCAATTTTTGTTTACAGAAACGAGTCTGACTACACTAGAAAACTGCCAATAGCAACAACAAAAAACTACCAATGCAAATCTTCGTCACTGTTTCCTTCCTTGCCCAATATCTCGAAATCTGTTGCACAGAATCACTTCAAGTTTGTAGGGTGGGGTACCCGTATTGGTGTTGGTATTATCGTTCTAGTCACAGAGACTTCTCTATTAAATGTTGCCTGATGCCACGTGGAGAGCGTGTCACCGCTAATGCAATACCACCCGTTACTATGCAGGTTTTTGTTTGGACTGAAGGGGAATGGGGGAGGGGCATTTTCTGACTCAGTGACAACTTCTGTGGCTGCTACTGGGTTCTTTAATGCGCGCAAAGTGTGTGAACGTGATGGATCTCAGTTTTTGCCTTCACGAGTCCAAAATCGCAAGGTACTAGATAAACCCGTGCTCCGCATGGCAGCATGAAGCATCTGCGTTCATAATTGATAGGAACCTGTCCGAGCGATCGAAGAAGAAGAAAAAAAGAAAAAAATTGTGGCGAGGGGCAGACTCGAACCTGCGACCTACGGATTTGCGACGCCGCATTCTAACCTATCGAGCTATTTAGGCTTTGTCGAAAGTCGATGTAAAAATTTCATTATAAGAGGAAGAAGGGAAAGCAGTCAGTCGGACCAGAATAACGCAGCTTCAAAATAATGCCAATTGACACGCAAGAAACATTTTGCCTTCAAAATCAACTTTCAAAACCAAACTTTTTAATCCGACCTAGCGGAATAAATAAACGAAGCGCGTATCTTGACCCGCATCGCGAGCGAAAGTCCGACATTTACGTGGTACTCGAGTTTTTAGGATCCCCTCCTCGGATCCTTAACGCATTTATTTATAGATGTCATTGTAAAAGCGTTATCTAGATCGAGAGATGATAGATATTGCAGGGGTTGACAAATTTATATTCTTTTTTTTTTTTTTTTTGCTGCCCCATCTTCTGGGCTGTACAGTGGCGTTGCTCCCACGCCGCTCGTTCCGAATCCCAATTCGCAGCTACACCCGGGTTTGTTCAAGTCGCAGAAACCGAGACCAGCAGTCCAAGGGGAGAGAATTTATGTTAGGCCGTCAGGAGGCAACCAACCGAGGAGACACTGCACTTCTGCTGAGTCACCTCGGTGGAGTTCAGTGGAGCCTGTTCAGGACACCACCTACTAAGCCCCCTACTGACGACACTATTCTCTTAGTCGCGGAGCCAGCGTGAGTGAGGTCCTCCTCCGAGGGCGCCACCACGACCGTCCACCGACAGCTCCCCAGAACACACTGATCCCAATGACTTTGACCCGAACGCACCAAGGCATAGACTGGATTGGAAACCGAAACTGAGGTCACCATGAGAGCAGGGCATGCAAAGCCACAGAATTTGAGACATTTTTTAAATTTTATGATTGATGGAAAATGAGGCCGATGATAACGATGATGATGATACTATGGAGTTCCGTATCGGTCTGAGACTGCATGGCAGGGCTGTATTCTACGCTTCCTTTCATAATGATATCCCGGTGTTAACCAGGCCCGAGAACTACAGACACCTGCAGTGTTGGTCTTGCAATTAGAGCAACACTCTCAGAATCGCATCCGTTAAGCGGATGAAACTCGACTGTGTGGTTTCAGTCTTCCCATTGAGCCCATAGCCACTCACTCTGGGTAGGAGTCGGTCCAGGACCGAAAAAACCCTCGCCTCTGATGGGATTCGAACCCCAGACCTCCCAGCCAGTAGTCCGCGACGCTAACCACTACACCACGGCGGCTGGTGACAAATTTATATTCTTGGTAGGGGGGAGGGGGGGTCTGGTGAAGAGGTGAAGAGGTGGAGGGATAGAGTAGGGCACCGCATGAAAGACTGGGTCCCCGGGTGGGGGGAGGGGGGGGGGGGGGGGGGTCTGGTGAAGAGGTGGAGGGATAGAGTAGGGCACCGCGTGAAAGACTGGGTCCCAAACAGGAGAGGACATGTCTGCCGCTCAGTGACACCATTAGCACGTCTCTCTGTCTCTGTCTCTCTCTCTCTCTCTCTCTCTCTCTCTCTCTCTCTCTCTCTCTCTCTCTCTCTCTCTCTCTCTCTCTCTCTCTCTCTCCTCTCTCTCTCTCTCTCTCTCTCTCTCTCTCTCTCTCTCTCTCTCTCTCGTGTGTATGTGTGAAAGAATGTTGTTCAGTGTCTCTCATCTCTCTCTCTCTCTCTCTCTCTCTCTCTCTCTCTCTCTCTCTCTCTCTCTCTCTCTCTCTCTCTCTCTCTCTCTCTCTCTCTCTCTCTCTCTCTCTCTCTCTCTCTCTCTCTCTCGTGTGTGTATGTGTGAAAGAATGTTGTTCAATGCATTTTATATTTGATTTTTCAGAACATTGGAAGTCAGAAGGCCCGGCCACGGAATAAGAAATTGCGACAGGATTTCATAATTGATCAATAATTAAGTTCAGTGGATAAATAAAAAGGAAAGGAAATATCAAACAAAGAAATTCATTAAATCATCTGTGTTCTCAGAATGGGGTGGGAAGCAGCCTTGGTTTGCTTAGGGGGTGGGAGAGGGGTGGGGATATGAGCAAGAAATAGGTGAGAAGTGTGGCGACAGTTGTTGTGGGGAGTGAATGACACGAATAAATGAGTAGGAAAAGGAAAAGAAAATTTTAAAAAAGGCTTAAAATGTAAAATAAATAAAAAATGAGTGACGCCTCTCCGGCCCTGCCTTCTCTGGATCGGGTGGGACTGGAGTGCGGCGGGGAGGAAGTGGAGGCTAACGGAGGAGGAGCCAGGGCAAGTGTGTGGAGGGGGGGGGGGGGATGGATGGGGGAGGGCAACAAAGGCGGGTGGTTGGCTGAAGATCATGTTTTCTTAACACTACATCTACCCAAACATTAAACGAAGTTGGATTTGTCAAAACAATGTTTGGTCTCCTAACTAGCGATCGAAGAAGAAGAAAGAAGATAAAGTGGGCGGGGCTGGGGGTTACAGATGTTGCTGGGGGTTACAGATGTTCACAATAAGAGGATTGTAGTATACCACGCTTAGTTCACTGTGGAGTTGCTTTCAATAAAGCTGGCTTAAAAGAACGGAGTTCTTGTGTGTGTCTTTCATTTAACGTCTATCCACTTCTCGTGATATTAGACAGGGGGGAAAAGGGGGTTATGGGTGTTAAAGTGGTTGCGTGCGTGTGAATTTGTACGTGCGTGTGTGTGAAATATCAAAGTGGGTGCATGCAGGTGTATGCACAATCAATGTGAATGGATAGGACTGCACTGTAGAAGTAATAAATAAACCACAAAAAATAGGAATAAAACCAGAAACAGCAAAAACAAAAATCCCCCCAAATGAAAAACAAAACCCTGTAAAAGTGGTCATGCTCTCTTTCCAAAAAACCTCCCCCCTCCCTCTAAATAAACAGGCACTGATGTATCTTCGATATTAAACCAGATGATACTGATCATCAGAGTGCGCGTACGCGTGCATTCATAAAGTAATGATACTGATCATCAGAGTGCGCGTGCATTCATAAAGTAATGATACTGATCATCAGAGTGCGCGTGCATTCATAAAGTAATGATACTGATCATCAGAGTGCGCGTGCATTCATAAAGTAATGATACTGATCATCAGAGTGCGCGTGCATTCATGAAGTAATGATACTGATCATCAGAGTGCGCGTGCATTCATAAAGTAATGATACTGATCATCAGAGTGCGCGTGCATTCATAAAGTAATGATACTGATCATCAGAGTGCGCGTGCATTCATAAAGTAATGATACTGATCATCAGAGTGCGCGTGCATTCATAAAGTAATGATGCTGATCATCAGAGTGCGCGTGCATTCATAAAGTAATGATGCTGATCATCAGAGTGCGCGTGCATTCATAAAGTAATGATGCTGATCATCAGAGTGCGCGTGCATTCATAAAGTAATGATACTGATCATCAGAGTGCGCGTGCATTCATAAAGTAATGATACTGATCATCAGAGTGCGCGTGCATTCATAAAGTAATGATACTGATCATCAGAGTGCGCGTGCATTCATAAAGTAATGATGCTGATCATCAGAGTGCGCGTGCATTCATAAAGTAATGATGCTGATCATCAGAGTGCGCGTGCATTCATAAAGTAATGATGCTGATCATCAGAGTGCGCGTGCATTCATAAAGTAATGATGCTGATCATCAGAGTGCGCGTGCATTCATAAAGTAATGATGCTGATCATCAGAGTGCGCGTGCATTCATAAAGTAATGATACTGATCATCAGAGTGCGCGTGCATTCATAAAGTAATGATACTGATCATCAGAGTGCGCGTGCATTCATAAAGTAATGATACTGATCATCAGAGTGCGCGTGCATTCATAAAGTAATGATACTGATCATCAGAGTGCGCGTGCATTCATGAAGTAATGATACTGATCATCAGAGTGCGCGTGCATTCATAAAGTAATGATACTGATCATCAGAGTGCGCGTGCATTCATAAAGTAATGATACTGATCATCAGAGTGCGCGTGCATTCATAAAGTAATGATGGAGGAAAACGGGGCGTTGAACGACTTTGTGGAGGATGGGGGTCCAGAAGCTGACGATATTTGGAATGTAAACGAAGTATTGGAGGCCTCTCCTGGGAGAATGAAGTTTGAAGTTTACTATCCGCATTGTCTTTAGGTAGACCCTGGCATGGAATAATAGGACGTAGGCCTATATGAAATGAAAGGTTTTGGAGTGGCTGTCATAAATTTCCTTCTTTTTTTTAGACATGTGTGTGTGTTTGTAACCCTGGTCACCCCCTCCCCCCCCCCCCCCCCCCTTCCTCTAATCCGCCTCTGTGGAAAGATGAAGTAGAAGAAGATAGAAATAATTATCATTCACAACATTACCTTTGTTCATTTAAACTGCTCTTGAATGTCAAGAAGAACTCGAGATTCAAACACTTAACGTCCCCCGTGGGGATACCGGGGGTCTTTTGTATAAATAGTCCCCCCACCTTCTGGAAGTTCTGTGTTGTAACTTCCTCTAATCTGTCACTCTCTTTGACTCTGCCTTTTCCCTTTGCTTTCTGTCTGTCATTTGCTATCTTTCGGCCTTATTGGTCCATTCTCCTGCCTTTTTTCAAGAAACACTTTAAAAAAAAGATTTCCTCCAGCCGAAGTCGGACTTGCTGGGCCTAACTATTTTTTTAGTTAGGCGCATAACGGCAGCATGACGCATATATTGCGCTCGTAATTGACAGGAAGCTGTCTGAGTGATCGAAGAAGAAGAAGAAACACTTAACGGATTCAAAGGATGTATCTTGTACTAGCAGCAACGCCCCGTGGTTGCTACGCCCTGCGCTCGCTTCGCTTTGCGGCAGCTTTTCCTCGGCACAGGTCTTTAGAATAGCAGTTGCCAGGATAGCACTTCAAAGTTTTGTGGGTGTAAACCCAATGATGTCCAAACTACAGCCACAGGTTAAAAAGAGAGAAATTCAAAAGTCAAGGTCAAGGTCATTAGGATAATCACTACTTTGCACCACATATGACCTTGAGGCAGTCTGCCAACTTTGTAGCCTGTAGCTAAAAAAAAGTGTGAAAGATATGGCCGAAACACCAAGTTGACACCTAGGTCTATGTCCTTGACCTTGACCTTGACCTTCATCGATACCTAAAATTCCAAATCATCATTAGTCAGTCCACCCATGTCCCAAGTTCTTCTTCTTCTGTGGTGGCAGCCAGCTTCTTTTTATAGAAGTAAATGCACATGTTGTTTCCTGTAGAAGGAACCATGAAAAAAAAGTTTCGAAAGCTTGATTCACGTGGTGTTGGTGTGGCCATTTTGATGTGAAGGTTAATGTTTGGGGTAGGGGTAGGCTTAGTGGCAGGATGCATAAAAAGTAGTAGTAGTAGGGACAGGCATCATGGCCTAGGCCTCGCGGCCTATAAAGCATCCCATCATTGGTACAATCTTTATGTATGGTGTCTGATTTGCATACATCACTAATGTATAAGCAATTTCATAGCATCAATCAAAGACCGAGATAGGCCTACGAGCCGCATAAGCAAGGGCATGCAATGGGGACGGGGACAGACGGGAACAGACACACATAGAGTCGGGGGACACATAGAGAGGAAACTGGGGACACATAGAGACGAGACCAGGGCCACATAGAGACGGGCACAATGCAATCAGATTATCAGAATGCTATCAGATTATGTCCTCCTATCATCAGATTATCTCCTCTTAGGGGCTATCAGAATGCTATCAGATTATCTCCTCCTATCATCAGATTATCTCCTCTTAGGGGCTATCAGAATGCTATCAGATTATGTCCTCATATCATCAGATTATCTCCTCTTAGGGGCTATCAGAATGCTATCAGATTATCTCCTCCTATCATCAGATTATCTCCTCCTATCATCAGACTTACGGGCGAAAATGTGGATTTTGCTGAAGGTTTACGGGCTAAATCCCCATTTTCGCCCGTAAGAGGAGATAATCTGATGACAGAAAGAGCCATCCGTTTTGCTTTTTTCTGTCCTCAAATAATCTCCCTTACGGGCGAAAATGTGGATATAGCCAAGCCTTCTTGGCTGAAAGAGTGGGGATGTCCCCTGGGCAAAGCATCTCCAGTTCACATAGATTCCAGCCCAGATAACTGAAATAATAACTGCGTTCTTTCCGTCTTGCCTTTACCTTCTGCTAGTATTGAATGCATAGTGTTCATTGAGTAAACGGAGGGAAGTTAACGTTAACAGCAAACGATAGAGATTGAAGCGCTCAGTCTGCAGTAAGAAAGGCAAGACTGGAAAAGCGGAAAGAGCCGAGAAATGGAGGAGGGGGTGTGGATCTGCATGTTGGCCTTGTCGGACGCGGAGGACTATAGTAGGCCTAGACACACGCGCGCGCGCACATATACACACTATCACATGCACACGCGCTCGCACACGTATAGCCTAGGCCTACACACGGGGAATCTTCAAAAGAAGTTTTATGCATAGAAAGGTGCAATATCCAACTTAACATGGCAGTAGTCAAACTTGTCTCTCTCTCCTCTCTCTCTCTCTCTCTCTCTCTCTCTCTCTCTCTCTCTCTCTCTCTCTCTCTCTCTCTCTCTCTCTTAATAACAAACGCTTCGACAATAATATTCCCAAAACCTGTCCATTCTGCGATCAAATAGAAAACGAGTTGCACTTCTTGATTCATTGCACTACCTATAAAGAGCTAAGAGACAAGTATATTTTCAAACATAATCAATTTAGAAACAACTATTCCATTGAATTAAAAAGCCCCCTTGCCAATGAAAATTGACCTTTACCACTGTTTTCATTTATTACATTATGTGTGTATGAGAGAAAGTAAAGTTTTACGTCTTCTCGACCTAAGTCATATGAGACATTACTTTAAATTAAGATGGGGGGAAATAGGGGGAAAGGGGATAAAAGGTATTTATTTCTTTTAAATACAGTTATTTTTAATTTTATTCTATGATTGGGTCTGATTAGTAGGTCAGAACCTATGTCAGGCGTGGCCCGCGTCTGGACAACTAAAATTGTGGATATTTTGTTAAAAAGTTTTTATTAAGAAGCTTTGGATATTAGCTCTTAGAGCTATCTGTGATTAAATTTTCAGGACCACTGTTTCAAATCAACAAAAGGGTTTTTTTAAACTCAGAAAAGGTCAACAAATGTTTATGTACACAAATTTACACATAATTTTTATTTTACCCAAAAAAGTATTAAAAGTTTTTAAAAGCATAAAATATGTTTTAACTTTTTAGTTAAAAGGATGTATTTAAGATTTTTATTTGTTCAAAGCCATTGACTTTACATATATATACAAATTTGGTTAGTCTATTTTGCTACGTGCAAAGTATAAAATTTAAATCAAGAGGATCCCCATCCTTCAAAATTCCGATGATACCTAATCCTGACTCCAAAAAAAGGCTCAGAAGAAAACTATACAGTGGGCCGAGTCCTGGTGGTACATCAAAACTATCATATTTACAAGAATGGGGATTTACTGTTATAAGTGCTTAAAATAATATTAAGTTTAAATTTATTATCTTACTTTCTATTTTTAAGACAGATAAAATAAGCTTGTGTTAAAATATATTTTAAAATGTGCTTTAGGATTAACGACTTTGTTAAAAAAAAAGTTTAAAAGTGGTGGCCAAAGGTTGTTTGATTGAGAGTTTCGGCGAACCAAATCATTGGGGCCCACCCCTCATTACCATTGGAGAGAGTATCTGCCTTGGTGAACTTTATATTATGAGTCTCATACTTTTGTTTTAACGTTTCAAATTCCTTTGTAATTATTAAACATGTACTAAACAAGTGATCTATATTAAGCGTCTCGCCGCAAAGGCATACTATTTCTACATATTTACATAAATATGATTCCGTTCGTAGTCTGAATATTAGTACTTGAAGTGACCATGGTATTTTGAGGAAAAGACCTCCTTTAACTATTCTATGGTCCCACAGATGGGCTTTAGCGTATGCCTCCAATTCCTTTGTCCATTGGAGGAAACTAGCTGATTTAAGTCTACTTTTTATTTCAAAGGTAGATAATTTTATGTTTGTTGTAATTCCAGACTCTCCCATAGCGGCCCTTTTAGCGGCTCTATCTGCTTGGTCGTTGCCTGCTATGCCGCTATGGGATGGAATCCAGGTTATTTTCATTTGAGTGCCTTTTATAATAATTTGATGTACAAGTACTTTAATTTCATTTATTATTTCTAATCTATTCTGGGTGGCTCCCTTAAGGGCCTGAATTGAGGAAAGGGAGTCCGTAAAAACAACAACACTAATCGGAGGATTAGTTAAATTATTTAAAAACACGCAGGCTTCCAAGAGTGCCCATAGTTCAGTAGTAAAAACAGAGACATTGTCATTCAATTTAAATGATTTTGTAATTGTCAGTGCCGGGATGGTGAAGGCACAGCCTGCTTTTTGATCAATTTTGGAGCCATCTGTAAATATTTGTAAGTGATTTTTTTGGTTCCATATTTTCTCTTTAGCTGCTACAGCTATCTGATTAATGTCTTGTTTAGAGAACTTTTCATTTAGCTCTGTGTCAAAATTCATTTCCTCCCTCACCCACGGCGGGAAAACCGCCGTGGGATGAGGGGAAACGTCATAATAGTTCAAGTCAGCATCCTTGAACAGATCCCTTGTATAATATAGTATATTCCTTGTCTTCATATGTAGTTGGGTTTTTTTATTTTCAAATCATAGAGTAGTCGAAAAGTGGGTCCTCCATAGTTTGAACAAACTCTTTGTTAGTTCCAGTTTTGGCTGCGTACCATCGTGTTACGAAATTTGCGCAATTTAACTTAATTAAGTTTTGGAGGGGAAGCCAGCCTATGTCTCTATAGACTAGTCTGTTTACAGCGAAATACGGTATCCCCAGGGCTATCTTCAAAGCTTTTGTCTCTATAGTTTGAAGTGTTCCAAACTGACTTGGTGTTAATGAGTGGAAAACCTCCATCCCGTAGGTAAGTCTATTACGTACCAAAGACCTAACTAGTTGAGTTAGGATTTGTGGATCCTTGGCCCAATTCTCTTTAGAAATCACTTTTATAAAATTAAGGGCATTAGAAGCCTTATTAACTGTGTATTGGATATGTTTCGTCCAATTTAAGTTTGAAGTCAAAATGACTCCCAAAATTTTTACTTGGGAGCTCTGTTGTTTAGCTATTCCTGAAATATTTATTGAAAATTTAGTAACGGTTTTGTTAGAAATACACATAAATGTTATGTGTGTATATGCGCACCCTCAATGTTATAGGCCGGAGGTCTGACATTAGAACATTTTTGAGTTTGAGTCTCTCTCTCTCTCTCTCTCTCTCTCTCGCGCACGCACTCGAGCGAGATGTTGCGGGCTTCGCTCTTGTCTCATCATGAGACATGCAGATGACATTTATTTGGTCAAACAAATGACGAATTGTTTGTGCAAAGGGTCGTTGTATGCCTAGCGTTCCCCCCCCCCCCCCCCCCCCCCTGCGGATGTGGGGTTAGAGAAAATAAAAGTGTTTTACGCCCTCTCCCCCCAAAAAAAGTCCGAAATCTGTGCGGATGTGGGGTTAGGTTACATACGAGGAATTTTACGGTAAAATCCCATTTGGTCTGACGTTGTTCGTGACGAATTTGAGAAGATGACGTAATTTGCAATGACGTCATGATTTTTGTGGGGTTCTGTTTGACGTTTGCCTGGCTCCTCTGCCTCTACTTGGCGGCCATCACGGAGGACGCATCACTGCTGCACTTTGTTCTGTTGTCAGGAAAAATCGTGCAGTTTTGTGGCTTCAGGCATTTAAAAAATAAAAAAGGTTTTGATTTGTATTCATGATGAATAGGCGTGCACGCTTCTCGAGTCTACACTAATACTAACATGATCAAAAGGAATCGTCAAATTAATTTAAATGACATTCATTTGAGCAAAACGTTTTGTTTCCTATGGCTCCCCCCCACCTGCGTGCGCATCCAACGGAAGTGTCGCCATCTTAGTCAGATTTGTGTGTAAACAGCATCGATCTGGCATTTTTCAAACAAAGTTACTGACTAAGATGGCGGTCTCCCATAATATGGCACGCTCCTTGTGGCCGGATATGACGACACGTGGGTACCAGCCATCAAATTTAAAAATGAGTCAAGCAAAAACAATGATACAGGTAGCAGTAGCCTACTGAGTCGAGAAGTCGGCTCTGCCTAAAGGAAAGCCATTTTGAAATACTGTAGACTACTAGGCTAGTCATGCTGTCAGTAGAAGCTTTCTAAGCTGGTATTATTAGCCTACAGCTTCTTCTTCTCCTTAGGCAGCCAACTTCATCACGTTGAAGATTCTGCTGCACTTTAGGGGGTAGACGGAAGCCCATGGGCGGGTAAGAAGCCCATGCCAATTATCTTATGAAATAAAGCACATTTCAGTCACATTTGCCCATGAGACGAACGCTAAACATTAACACTCGTCTCATGGGCAAAATGTGACTGAAATGTGCTTGATTTCTTGAGATAATTGGCATGGGCTTCTTACCCGCCCATGGGCTTTTTACCCCGTCTTCCCCTAGTACGAAAAAGAAAGAAAATAACAGCAAAAGATAGAGTAGAAAGTGAAATGATAAGATATGGGGAGAAAGAAATAGTTATCCCAAAATTGAAGATAGTCAAGCATAACATGAGTATTTATAGTTACACTGTTTACTATGAAGAAGGATATTTGTGAGATTCAAAATTGAAGGAAGTTAAAAAATAATGATAACATGCATGACCGTAAGTCCCCCCAGCCGGGGGGTATGGGGGGACATGACCGTAAGGCCCCACATGATGCATGGAGGAGTATTTGTATTATGGGGACATGCATGACCGTAAGGCCCCACATGATGCATGCATTTGTATTAGATGGACCGTAAGGCCCCACATGATGCATGCAGAGGAGTAAATGGGGTCATGCACGACCGTTAAATGCCCCCGGTCTAGCCATGCATGACAGGCCCCATGTTGCCCCACATGATGTATGTAGAGTGTGTCATGCACGACATGACGTTAAGGCCCCACATGATGCATGCAGAGGAGTATTTGTATTATGGGACATGCATGACCGTAAGGCCGCACATGTTGCATGCCACAAATGGGGACATGGGGGAGGGGGGAAGCATCTGTTTTTAGGTGTGGGGGTACAAGATGGGAAGGGGGGGTGGGGTGGCAGATGAATGAATCATGTGATAATGTATGTTCCCTTACCTACAAATGTGAATCTTCAGTAAAGTTGCACCTTGTAGGTACCTTCTTTTTTTTACCTTGTAGGTACTTCTGTCTAAATAGCTTTATTAGGCCAGAGATTCAGGAAGCCTCAAAGTGACTAGTCCAACATTCTGGAACCATGCTCTATTGGGTTCATCTAAGGTGACCCGATTCCATTCCATAGCCGTTGGGATAGGCCTACACACCCAGGACCCGTTCTTCCCTCGACACGGTTAACCAATGGCATTCAGTCCACCGACGGCAGAAACTGGACATTGAACAAACTGCCTACTAAACAATAACACAAACAATCCTAACCATGTGATTTCCTGACCAAATCATCCCGCACCCGCTACTTGCCCTCAGCCCCACCCAGGCCCCCACACCCCAGCCTATAGCTGTTTGTGAGCCAAACCATGTGCCAAGTGATATGCACCCTGTCGGAATCCGGGCGCCACTCGCTGAGCATGGGCGCCACCAACCTGTGCCTGCTGCTGTCCTACGGGGGGGACGTCCTGGTGCTGCTGTCGCTCTACGTCAAGTTCGTGCTGGAGGCCCAGGTGTCAGTGGTCATTGGGGACCACCTGGGGGCCCTGGCTTACTTCCTCATGGCTGTGGGGCTGCTGCTCTGCTTTGTCTCGGCTGCTTCCGCTAAAGTGTGTGTGTGTGTGTGTGTGTGTGTGTGTGTGTGTGTGTGTGTGTGTGTGTGTGAGAGAGAGAGAGAGAGAGAGAGAGAGAGAGAGAGACGTGTATTGATGTGTTCCCGTTTCTATGTGTCACCCATTTCGTCTCTATGTGTCACCGACTCTATGTGTCACCATTATCGTCTCTATGTGTCATCAATTAAATTCGTCTCTATGTCAGTATGTGTCCCCATCTTTATATGTTCAATTAAATTAATATCTATGTGTCCCCCGTCTGTATGTGTCACCAAATTCGTCTCTACTTGTGTCACCAAATTCGTCTCTACTTGTGTCACCAAATTCGTCTTCATGTGTTCCCGTCTCTATGTGTCATCAAGTTCGTCTCCTTGTGTCCCCGTCTTTAAGTGTCCCTATTATACAGGTCCCGTCTCTATGTGTCATCAAGTTCGTCTCCTTGTGTCCCCGTCTTTAAGTGTCCCTATTATACAGGTCCCGTCTCTATGTGTCATCAAGTTCGTCTCCTTGTGTACCCGTCTTTAAGTGTCCCTATTATATAGGTCCTGTCTCTATGTGTCATCAAGTTCGTCTCCTTGTGTCCCCGTCTTTAAGTGTCCCTATTATACAGGTCCCGTCTCTATGTGTCATCAAGTTCGTCTCCTTGTGTCCCCGTCTTTAAGTGTCCCTATTATATAGGTCCCGTCTCTATGTGTCATCAAGTTCGTCTCCTTGTGTCCCCGTCTTTAAGTGTCCCTATTATATAGGTCCCGTCTCTATGTGTCATCAAGTTCGTCTCCTTGTGTCCCCGTCTTTAAGTGTCCCTATTATATAGGTCCTGTCTCTATGTGTCATCAAGTTCGTCTCCTTGTGTTCCCGTCTTTAAGTGTCCCTATTATACAGGTCCCGTCTCTGTGTGCCTTCGTCTTGTAGGCAATCTCTATGGATGATGGCTGGTTGTTGGTTCGTCCCATATGTGCTGTTTTGCAGCCGAGTGGACGCAAAACCTAACTTGGCTAACTTTCATTCATCCCTAAATCAATTTCTCTCTCTCTCTCTCTCTCTCTCTCTCTCTCTCTCTCTCTCTCTCTCTCTCTCTCTCTCTCTCTCTCTCTCTCTCTCTCTCTCTCTCTCTCTCTCTCTCTCTCTCTCATTCGTACATACACACACACACACACATATTTCTTGCGTGCCTGACTCTAACGTCAACCACTGCCCAGGCGAGCTTTGACGCGGGCTGTAAGGAGATGTCCACGCGCCGCACGTGCACCATCCTGCTGTTCACTGTAGCGTGTCAGACCTTGACCTTGGTGCTGCTACTGGCCGCCATTATTCTCTGTCTCGTGCACAAGTCGCTCATCCGGGACGTCTTCCACGCCAGTTTCCTGTCCGCCATTAAACTCTACAGGTGAGTTGTTGGCGTGTGTTTTCTGTGTCTTCCCTATTGCTGCAGTTAGGGTCCGTGAAGGGGGAAAGAGCTGAGGAGAAGGATAGTTAGGATATGGGGGTTCAAACGGAAATGTAGCTGCTTCTATTCTGTATTGTAGTCCATGTCTTTCAGACGGAGAATGCACCAGTGTAGCAGTAGCAGGAGGAAAGCTCTGCTCCAACTTCAGGGCTGAAGTACTGGCCATCAAAACAGCAGCAGACTTCCTCTCCACCTATGAAAAGCCCCTCGGCAGCGTCTCCATCTTCACGGACTCCATGTCCACTCTCCAGGCCCTTGACGCTGCTGACCCACACCCAATGGATGAATCTCTCAAGGCCTCTCTCGCCGCCCTGACTCAAAAGACTGCAACTACTCTCCAGTGGGTGCCTGCTCATGTTGGCCTTTCTGGAAATGAGTGTGCAGATCGCCCTGCAAAGGAAGTAGCTCACCCAGTCTGATGTCTCTGCTACGTACGAAGAAGCCAACTCTCATTCGTGGCAGATTCAAGGCGGACTGGCAGCAAAGAAACAACGGCTACCAGACACACAAGGACCCAATTCGAACACCGGAGAGAAGAGATCAAACCACAGGGCACTGCGTAGGATTGGGGTTGCAGACTCATCCCTGTGCCAGTGTGGACAAGCTGACCAGACCCCTTCCCATGTTCTCCAGGACTGCCCTCTCTGTGGGGTGAAGCGGCAAGAGACCTGGCCTGGAGGGACGGACCTCAGAACCAAACTCTGGGGAACGGCGGGTGACCTTCGCCGGACATCCATGTTTGCGGCATCACTCAGTCTGAGGTTTTAATGCATAGCCAGTTGAACGCTGAAGAAGAAGAAGAAGTCCATGTGCAGTTTGATTTTCTAACACAAATATGTGTTAAAACGGGGTTTTCAGTTGGGGGAGTTGGGAGTGGGTGCCTGTGTGATGGGGTAAGACTCTGTGCATCAAAGGGTGGTAAAAGATGGCTGCCTCTTTCCAGCACTTTGAAAGTACAAAATCCCATCGGCTTCCTCTATTGGCGCAACCAACCAGGGATCGTTCCTGGCTGCAGCAGTTTTCCTGCTCACTTTCTACTAGACTTCATGGGGACTGATTGGTCTGAACGCTAAGTTTAGAATAAGATGGCAACAAGTGAGGTACTGTGTGCGCATGCACTTCGCGCACATTAAAGAACTCGATGGCAATGAAAAAGTTGTCATTTGGTCCAAAGTTATCCGTATCCTTTCCTTCCCCATCAATCACACTAAAACTGCATGCAAACAAAGTGGTGCAGCGCTAGCCAAAATGTCACACCTCTGTGACCATAAACCTACTACCAGAACCAATACCAACAAAATCAGTTATTGAGAACATTCTTCTTTAACAGAAATGCTGTCATGTTGTTTTCTTGCTTATTTTGTTGGTTGTTTTGTTTGTTACCAGGGTTCATGAGCGGGTCAGAACAGAGATCAACAGGATCCAGGCAGGATTCCAATGCTGTGGGAGCCGCTCCATGCAGGATTGGTTCACCACCCCCTGGATCCCCATGGCCTTCCTTAATGTGGACCACCCTGATGTGGCCAGGTGATGATGATGATGAAGCATGCAGGATTGGTTCACCACCCCCTGGATCCCCATGGCCCTCCTTAATGTGGACCACCCTGATGTGGCCAGGTGATGGTGATGATGGTGATGATGATGAAACATGCAGGATTGGTTCACCACCCCCTGGATCCCCATGGCCTTCCTTAATGTGGACCACCCTGATGTGGCCAGGTGATGATGATGATGATGAAACATGCAGGATTGGTTCACCACCCCCTGGATCCCCATGGCCTTCCTTAATGTGGACCACCCTGATGTGGCCAGGTGATGATGGTGATGGTGATGAAACATGCAGGATGAAACATGCAGGTTCACCACCCCCTGGATCCCCATGGCCTTCCTTAATGTGGACCACCCTGAAGTGGCCAGGTGATGATGATGATGATGGTGATGATGTGCAGGATGGATAAAGTGACCACCCTGAGTGGTCAGGTGATGATGATGATGATGGTGATGATGATAATAATGGTGGTGACGATGAAGTGATGATGGTGATGACGATGGTGATGATGAAACATGCAGGATTGGTTCCCCCCCCCCCCCCCGGATCCCCTTGGCCTTCCTTAATGTGGACCACCCTGAAGTGGCCAGGTGATGATGATGATGGTGATGATGGATGAAACATGATGATGAACCCCCCCCACCCATGGCCTTCCTTAAGGACCACCCTGAAGTGGCCTGGTTAATCATTGTCATCCCATTCTCATTACGACCATCCCTGGATCATTCCAACTTCACCCTTCCGTCATCAGCATTAGTGCATCATCATCGTCATCCCCTGAAGTCAGCATCATCATCCCCATGATATCATGATGATGCATCACCACCACCATCAACATCAACATTATCATGATCATTGTCCTCCTCAGCATGACCACCACCATCAACATGATTATGATGATCATTGGCATCACCACCACCATCAACATTATCAGATCATTGTCAGCATCACCACCCCCCCCCATCAACGGATCCCCTTGGCCTTCCTTAGCATGTGGACCACAACCTGAAGTGGCCAACATGATGATGATCATGGTGATGAGCATCACCACACATGCATCAACATTATCATGATCATTTCCTGTTCAGCATCACCACCCCATCCATCAACATTATCATGATCATTGTCCTCCTCCATCCCACCACCATCTTCAACTTAATGTGGACCACACCTCAACATCAACCTTATCATGATCATTGTCCTCCTCATTCTCATTCACCACGACATCATCATATTATTATCATTGTCCTCCTCAGCTCACCAACTTCATCCATCTCCTCAGCATCACCACCACCATCATCAGCATTATCATGATCATCATCATCGCATCACCACCACCATCATTATATCATCATTGTCCTCCTCAGCATCACCACCACCATCAACATCAACATTATCATGATCATTGTCCTCCTCAGCATCACCACCACCATCATCATCAACATTATCATGATCATTGTCCTCCTCAGCATCACCACCACCATCAACATCAACATTATCATGATCATTGTCGTGTTTATCACCACTACCACCATCATAATACACATGCAGGATGGGCTCAAGAATTCCAGAATCTCTGTGAAACTTTCTCCAAGTGGTGCTGCCAGCTGAAGAGATAATACGATCTCCATGTATGTGAACCTTGCGCAGAATCACTACGTATTTTGTGTGGTGGTATATTACCTGAAGCGTAACTATGACTGTGGCGTGGAGTACAGCAACAAGTCCTGCTGGGTACTCTTGTTCCACTCGATATTTGCCGAATGGGCCTTTATATTATTTATACTACCATGTTTTTCACACTATAGGGTGCACCTTATCAACAGACGCACACCCCAAATTTGACACAAAATTGAGATTTTGTCATATTTTCTTTCTATGTCATCAGTCATATTATGAGGTGCAGGGGTCTCAGTCTGGGGAATTAACGTATTGCCTAATAGTCTGACAAATATGGTACTTGTTGCCACCATGCAAGGGCAATAATTTCGTATTAAGCTGGATCCAGCACGCCACCTAGTGACGATCAGGGGCAGAGAATGTTCAATGGGTGTGTACTGTTTCTTCGCCATGTGCAAGGGCACTTACAGTAGTTTATGCAGGTGGCGCACGCACACAGTACACGAGTCGGAGCAGAGAATGTTCAGTGTAAACCCTCATTGGTGCATTATATCCCTTGTCATTTGTTTTCTTGTAGTTAAGCAGCTGCGAAGCGAAAGCTGCTTAATGTTTTCAGGGGAATGTGACTTTCCATGTGGCTGACTATCTGACTATGGTACCATGATAGCGTTTGAACGGAGGGACCTACGCTCCTCACATGTTGCACGCAGATAGGTAGTTACGATATCATGGACAACATTTGAAGATGGTCATTGGTCAAAGGTCAAGGTCACTGGAGCTGAAAATGCTGCTGCGCGGTTCCTTGATGTAGCATGGTTATGCTCTAGTTTGTTAATCTCGGAGCCAGATGCAGGCTAATTTTCGCTCCTCCCCCCCCCTGTTTTTTGCAGGCGTATCATAGACGGGGAGTTTCTGACGGACGACGCCCCCTACAGCTGCTGCAACGTGCACGTGACGCAGCCCTGCATTCACCACCAGGTGCAGAACGTGTCGGTCCACAGGCTGCTGGGTCCAGGGGGCACGCTGTACACCGAGGGCTGTGCCCCAAGGCTGCAGCACTACTGGTCCAGCAGCGTGCTTAACCCTGTGTTAGGCTTTCTGCTGGTATTGACGCTGCTTCTGGTGAGTGTGTGGAGAGAGAGAGAGAGGGGTGTGTGTGTGTGTGTTATGACATCATCAATGACATCACACAGCCCATGGGCACTTGGCAGGGAAAGAGGTAACCAGCATTGGCTCTGCCACTCTGTGTGTGTGTGTTATGACATCATCAATGACATCACATAGCCCATGGGCACTGGGCAGGGAAAGAGGTAACCAGCATTGGCTCTGCCACTGTGTGTGTGTGTGTGTTATGACATCATCAATGACATCACACAGCCCATGGGCACTGGGCAGGGAAATGGGTAACCAGCATTGGCTCTGCCACTGTGTGTGTGTGTGTTATGACATCATCAATGACATCACACAGCCCATGGGCACTGGGCAGGGAAATGGGTAACCAGCATTGGTCTCTGCCACTCTGTGTGTGTGTGTTATGACATCATCAATGACATCACACAGCCCATGGGCACTGGGCAGGGAAAGAGGTAACCAGCATTGGCTCTGCCACTCTGTGTGTGTGTGTGTTATGACATCATCAATGACATCACACAGCCCATGGGCACTGGGCAGGGAAAGAGGTAACCAGCATTGGCTCTGCCACTGTGTGTGTGTGTGTGTTATGACATCATCATCATCAATAGCCCATGGACATCACATTGGCTCTGCCGCATGGACATCATCAATGACATCACATAGCCCATGGGCACTGGGCAGGGAAAGAGGTAACCAGCATTGGCTCTGCCGCTGGTTCTTTAGTTAGACTGGTAGTTTTGCAATAATGGTTGCTACATAAACCCACAATAAATGTTCCCCTACTGTCAAACCCTTCAGATGGTTACCGATGTAAGTTTGTAAACATGTGAGTGCAAGAGAGACTTATTGAGGCAAGCTGTTAACAACAATTGCAACACAAACCCAGAACAAATGTTCACATACTGTCAAAAGCTTGCACTAAAGTTACCAATTGTCTTTTGTAAAATGGATCGAGTACCAGTGACGTCATAATGTTTTTCTTTTCTTTCCAAGGAGTGGGACAGGCAATTTTGCTATGAGGTTGATGTAGTGCTAACATTAAATAAAAACATGTACACTGATGGTACATGTCAACACAGATACAACATATTACATAAAGTATCCAAACATCATGTACACTGATGGTACAACATGTCAACACAGATACAACATATTACATAAAGTATCCAAACATCATGTACACTGATGGTACAACATGTCAACACAGATACAACATATTACACAAAGTGTACAAACATCATGTACACTGATGGTACAACATGTCAACACAGATACAACATATTACACAAAGTGTCCAAACATCATGTACACTGATGGTACAACATGTCAACACAAATACAACATATTACACAAAGTGTACAAACAACAAAAACATGTACACTGATGGTACAACATGTCAACACAGATACATATTACAAAGTATCCAAACATCATGTACACTGATGGTACAACATGTCAACACAGATACAACATATTACAAAGTATCCAAACAATAAAAACATGTAATTTGATGCACCTGGTAAATAAAAGATTTCATGTCTGTGTGAGGAACATTAGGGAATATCGGGAACGAGGTTATGTCAGTGCCGCCATTTTGGTTTGTCAAATGCGGTCGTCACCAACGAAAACGATAAAATCGAACATGTGGTGTATAATCTTTGTCCTCCCGATAGCCGACAGTTTCGTTGCTCATGCAGTGTTGTTACTAAAGAAACACTACGTCATCACTCATAGTCATTCCTGATTGGCAGTACGCCATGTTCCCTTGACTTTGGTCTCCAGATCCGGTGCATTATACTGTGCTGACTGCTGCAGACTTCATTGTTGGACTTCGTACAGAATGGGAACACCTAGAATGATGATGCTGTGTGTGGGTTTATATCATTGATTTCTCAGATCCTGTCCATGATTCTGTGCCGACTGCTGCAGACTTCATTGTTGGACTTCGTACAGAATGGGAACACCTAGAATGATGATGCTGTGTGTGGGTTTATATCATTGATTTCTCAGATCCTGTCCATGATTCTGTGCCGACTGCTGCAGACTTCATTGTTGGACTTCGTACAGAATGGGAACACCTAGAATGATGATGCTGTGTGTGGGTTTATATCATTGATTTCTCAGATCCTGTCCATGATTCTGTGCCGACTGCTGCAGACTTCATTGTTGGACTTCGTACAGAATGGGAACACCTAGAATGATGATGCTGTGTGTGGGTTTATATCATTGATTTCTCAGATCCTGTCCATGATTCTGTGCCGACTGCTGCAGACTTCATTGTTGGACTTCGTACAGAATGGGAACACCTAGAATGATGATGCTGTGTGTGGGTTTATATCATTGATTTCTCAGATCCTGTCCATGATTCTGTGCCGACTGCTGCAGACTTCATTGTTGGACTTCGTACAGAATGGGAACACCTAGAATGATGATGCTGTGTGTGGGTTTATATCATTGATTTCTCAGATCCTGTCCATGATTCTGTGCCGACTGCTGCAGACTTCATTGTTGGACTTCGTACAGAATGGGAACACCTAGAATGATGATGCTGTGTGTGGGTTTATATCATTGATTTCTCAGATCCTGTCCATGATTCTGTGCCGACTGCTGCAGACTTCATTGTTGGACTTCGTACAGAATGGGAACACCTAGAATGATGATGCTGTGTGTGGGTTTATATCATCGATTTCTCAGATCCTGTCCATGATTCTGTGCCGACTGCTGCAGACTTCATTGTTGGACTTCGTACAGAATGGGAACACCTAGAATGATGATGCTGTGTGTGGGTTTATATCATTGATTTCTCAGATCCTGTCCATAATTCTGTGCCGACTGCTGCAGACTTCATTGTTGGACTTCGTACAGAATGGGAACCCCTAGAATGATGATGCTGTGTGTGGGTTTATATCATTGATTTCTCAGATCCTGTCCATGATTCTGTGCCGACTGCTGCAGACTTCATTGTTGGACTTCGTACAGAATGGGAACACCTAGAATGATGATGCTGTGTGTGGGTTTATATCATTGATTTCTCAGATCCTGTCCATGATTCTGTGCCGACTGCTGCAGACTTCATTGTTGGACTTCGTACAGAATGGGAACACCTAGAATGATGATGCTGTGTGTGGGTTTATATCATTGATTTCTCAGATCCTGTCCATGATTCTGTGCCGACTGCTGCAGACTTCATTGTTGGACTTCGTACAGAATGGGAACACCTAGAATGATGATGCTGTGTGTGGGTTTATATCATTGATTTCTCAGATCCTGTCCATGATTCTGTGCCGACTGCTGCAGACTTCATTGTTGGACTTCGTACAGAATGGGAACACCTAGAATGATGATGCTGTGTGTGGGTTTATATCATCGATTTCTCAGATCCTGTCCATGATTCTGTGCCGACTGCTGCAGACTTCATTGTTGGACGTCGTACAGAATGGGAACCCCTAAAGGAATGTTGATGCTATGTGTGGGTTTATATCATTGATTTCTCATGATCTTCTGCAGGTGGCTGGGCCATCTCCTGAGGATGTTGGACTTCGTACAGACCAGACATCCACATGCTGTGCGTGGGCGATGGGCTCCGCCTGATCCTGTCCATGATTCTGTGCCGAGGCAGACCACTGGGCACCTGGAGGACGGACGGACTGTGGAGGAGATCTTTGGAGGACTTTTGCTGGTGCCTTATGCTCTGCAGGATTAAGTAATGGTTTGTGTCATTCCAGATCCTATCCATGGTGCTGTGCCGCCTGCTGGAGACGTCCCTGCTGGATGCTGTGGAGAAGGGGGCGCCTTCAGGAGAGGGGGACGCCGTCATCTTCAAACCCATCTGCCCATGTCCAGCCATACACCGGGGGTCTGCTGCTGGGGACGCCGATCGGAAAGGTTAGAAAGGTATCCGAGGTTCTACAAACCTTCTTCTGTGTTCCCAGGCCATATGGCCATGATGGGTAAGGTACGTATGTGTTTTCACTGGTCTCCCCACTGCGTACAGCCGACACATTCTGATTTCGGAGGAGCTCAAAGGAGAACAATTATTTGGAAGAAGGCAGGAGAATTGGCCAATAAGGCAGAAAGATAGTACATGATAGAAAGCAAAGGAAAAAGTCAGAGAGAGTGGCAGATTAGAGGAAGTTACAAGCACAGAACTTCCAGAAGGTGGAGGGACTATTTTTACGAAAGACGCCCCGGTATCCCCATGGGGAGAGACTCCTGGAGGGGGCGGGGTTGTCCAGCTCCCCATATGGAGGCACGAGGCATCCACCCACATCCCCGTCTACAAACCAAATAGTCTGTCCTGTCATTTCTGACTTTTATACAAGTCGAGTGTAAACTGTGGTTTCTATTTCTTTGGCTTGCACAAACTGTACTAGGCCCATGCAGATTCAAATCGTTTGATTGTGTGTGTGTTTGTTTTTCTCCATGTTTTCTATAGGATTCTGACATGTGTTCAATCGTTGTTGTTGTTCCTTTTCCACATTTAGTGTAATTTGTGTTGCAGCATTAAGTGTAAACACTTTAAATATTTAGTGAGTACCATGCATAAGCATTTTGCTTGTTTTTCTTCTATTTAAAGTTTTGTTTTTGGTGCCTGACTTCGGACTTCGATCGTATATAGTATGACAAAATCAAACTGATGATTGTGGATACTCAAAGGGAGGAGGAGAAATGATGTTGCTGCTTTACTATGTACTTTGGAATCAATTTGTTTAATAGGTTCCTGTGAAAGTAGGAGGTGAATACATCCACGATATGTTTCAGGGGACGTTAGGTGAGAGCAGTAGGTGCTGTCAGAAAGGCAATAAATAAACTACTACTAGGTCCCTGTGAAAGTAGGAGGTGAATACATCCACGATATGTTTCAGGGGACGTTAGGTGAGAGCAGTAGGTGCTGTCAAGAGGCAATAAATAAACTACTACTAGGTCCCTGTGAAAGTAGGAGGTGAATACATCCACGATATGTTTCAGGGGACGTTAGGTGAGAGCAGTAGGTGCTGTCAGAAAGGCAATAAATAAACTACTACTAGGTCCCTGTGAAAGTAGGAGGTGAATACATCCACGATATGTTTCAGGGGACGTTAGGTGAGAGCAGTAGGTGCTGTCAGAAAGGCAATAAATAAACTACTACTAGGTCCCTGTGAAAGTAGGAGGTGAATACATCCACGATATGTTTCAGGGGACGTTAGGTGAGAGCAGTAGGTGCTGTCAAAAGGCAATAAATAAACTACTACTAGGTCCCTGTGAAAGTAGGAGGTGAATACATCCACGATATGTTTCAGGGGACGTTAGGTGAGAGCAGTAGGTGCTGTCAGAACTAGAAAGGCAATAAATAAACTACTACTAGGTCCCTGTGAAAGTAGGAGGTGAATACATCCACGATATGTTTCAGGGGACGTTAGGTGAGAGCAGTAGGTGCTGTCAGAAAGGCAATAAATAAACTACTACTAGGTCCCTGTGAAAGTAGGAGGTGAATACATCCACGATATGTTTCAGGGGACGTTAGGTGAGAGCAGTAGGTGCTGTGAAAGGCAATAAATAAACTACTACTAGGTCCCTGTGAAAGTAGGAGGTGAATACATCCACGATATGTTTCAGGGGACGTTAGGTGAGAGCAGTAGAAAGGCAATAAATAAACTACTACTAGGTCCCTGTGAAAGTAGGAGGTGAATACATCCACGATATGTTTCAGGGGACGTTAGGTGAGAGCAGTAGGTGCTGTCAGAAAGGCAATAAATAAACTACTACTAGGTCCCTGTGAAAGTAGGAGGTGAATACATCCACGATATGTTTCAGGGGACGTTAGGTGAGAGCAGTAGGTGCTGTCAAAGGGCAATAAATAAGGCAGATAATATGTTCTTGTTTTCATCCCCTGGTTTTATTCCGTCTTGTCGACAGCCACGCACAAAAGGGGTCACGGAGACGGGGGCGACCGACCCCAGCCCCACGGCATGTGGGGAAGGAACTACTCCCACAACAGTTACCTCCCTTTCTTCAACAAAAACCAATCCGGCACCACCACCGCACCGCCGGAACTACAAGGACAAAACGGCGAAAACCACCCCAAGACGGACAGACATGGCGTGACGAGCGGCAAGGGGGACGGCCAGGATGTTTTCACGTCAAAGCCAAACGGCTGGCTCGAACAAGAGACTGCGACGGCAAACAAAGGTTTCAACCCTTTCCGGAGCAGCAACAGAGACCACAAACCAAGCACAAAATGCGGCAAACGCGCGAGCTCTCGGACGATGCAGGGACAAAATGAATCGATGCGAGGTAAACGGGATGTTCAACATGGTAAAGACCGCTGCCGTTGTGACGGAAAAGCTGGGAGAGTGGGAAGTGGGAGAAACAAGAACTGTCGTGGCTGTGGTGAGAAGAAACCTTCCCAGAAGGACAAGCAGCGAAGGAGCAAGTCGGTGGTGAGGTTTGAGGAGGAGGCGCAGCGGAAAGCTAATCGATGGGGAAAGAAACGGAGACTGGGACCGTAACCCATGAAACACGACAAACGCTGTGGACCATTTACAACTGACCTTTTTTTTTTAAAATTAAATATAAAAAGAGCAACTGACCTATAGATGTTTTAATTTAAAATATTTTGAAGATATTTTAGACAATTTTGAAAAGTTTATAACATTTTGTTCCTTTACAAGCCTTTAATGTTTGATGTTTGAAACATCCTTTCTTATATACAACTTTCTTTTTAGTCCCATGATATTTTCTTCCCCATAAAGTGTAAACCTATTTTAAAGCATATTTAATTTCAATTACTGGAAAGCAATAAGTAATTTTTTGTTATTGTTTGATGTACTATGGTTCGATGTACTATGGTTTGATGTAAATTTTTGAAGTAATAAAGATTTTTTTAAAAACTGGAAATGACCTTTGTAAAACTTGCACTCAGGAACACACAGAATTCAAAGATATCCATCGGCAGTATGTTTAATTTCTAAATGGATGGCATACAAAGATATTCTGGACATCCAGTCTTGTTAGTCTACTCATTTCTGTTAGTGTGCTCAAGGTTTCTGTACATTGAACATTTTTCAATCTTTCCCATGGTAACACAAATAATCCTTTGAGTGACTATCAGTGTTGCCATGGGGAAAGAGTGAAAAATGTTAACATGTATTGACACCTATACCTTTACTGTTTATGAATTTAAAAAGAGGGTCATACAATAGAGGAAAGGGTAATACAATATTTAAAAAAGGTCCATTTCAAGGAAACTCAACTCCTGTCAAAGACACCTGCAGTACCATTTATAAAATCTAAACATACCTTGGAATTTACCTTATTTTTTCTTTAACTCAATTCAGTCACATACAAAATGTCATTTCTAATAAATAATCTGTAAATAATCTGATGAAAGGAAACAAAAACTTGCAACTCCACGGGCTGACCACTTTGTTATGATCTTCATCTACAGTAGTATCACAAAGCCACTCAAATTTTGATAGACTTGGTTTAGTATATAAATAAAAAAGGATTGTAAAAAGCGTAATATAAACATTTATTTAATGTTTGAATACAGTGAGCTGTATGGTCGCCGCCATATTGAATGAAGCAAATTGGAAGATGAAAAGTTCAATTTAAAGAAGTAAAAAACGAAATCAGGACACACTGGATATAGTCTAAGGGAAGCAACTACACAGGGAAGGTCTCAGGATTAATAGGAACAGCGAGTTATTTCCCTTTTATTGGGTTTCACGACGGTCAAAATATGTCATGGAAAAAACTGACATGACTCCATAAGATGAGAACAATGTCAGAATGACGTCTCCGACACGACTCATCGAGTTAAAAGTCTGGGTTGCTTGCTTTGTGCCTTTTAACTGCCTGCACAGGGTTAGGCGAACTGGTGTCCTAGGCGACTTTGACATGAGTAATGTTCCTTTTTATTGGATAGTTCTTTCTTGTTTTTGGCAACGTTAATCATAGTTGAGCGTAGTAGTAGATCTGGACAACCCTACAATTAAAAGGCTCATCGTGTGTTTCTTCACGATACAAATAGCTGTCCAACCAAAAAAGGGAGGGGGAGAATAATTTTAAAACACATTTAAATATGTATTTTTCTCAAACCACCTCTTACGCTTAAAAAACCACACACCCCAAAAACAATTTTCACAAGAAATATTTTACAATTGAACTAAAAAACATCGAAATGCTACACTCACACAAGCATATGAAGGTGAAATAAACAATAAACACGGCGAATAAAACCAAATTTTCATCTTTAAAAAGACTTTGACGAGGTGAATACAATACACTAAACTTAACAATGACGGTAGTGAATGGATGACGCATACTAGTACTATGACGTGAAATATTTTACATGAATGTTTAAATGAAAATTGTGAAGCAACGTATTCCTCTCAAACTGTCCCAACAGTTTGACGGTAGTTTGTCTCCCACTAAAATACTTGGGGAAACCAGAAGGCAGGCTACTAGGCAGTCATCACTAGTTGTAGGTTGTTGGCTTTGTCAAGTTGTTTTGATAAAGGGTTTTTATAGAAAGTCCTAAAACTGCAGCCAGAACAGGGTTGAAACCAACCAACCCACAACAAACATGACCTATTGTCAAAATGACCCTCAACTCCTTTGAGACTAGTTAAGGTCTTGAGAAACAAATAATCTTGCTAACACATGCTGCATAAGACTGATAACATACCACTCACAGGGCCAGACCAAGTGATTCGTAAAGGGGGGGGAGGGTCCGCCGGGGGTCCAGGGAGCTGTATAGGTTCCGGGTTAAGGGGCAATGCCATTTGGGGGGCCCTGGGGCCCCAGAAAATTCTGCAGTTTAGTCATTAAGGCAAACATCGAGCCATTTTCTTACTTTTCACCCTTGGGGCAGAGGGCGGGTTTCCAGAACCAGGACGCCCCCTAGATCCGGTCCTAGTGAGGCAATCAATCAATCTTTTATCAACCCTTTATCCTGAAGCGTATGTGTTCCTCTTTACAGATTCCCTATCATCCATTAAGGCTCTAGAGGGCAATACCATTTGGGGGGCCCTGTTCCTCAGACGCCGGTCATTTGGCCATCCCGCGAGTTCGCCTGGAGACATGGCAAGCGTTCTTTTTCTTTTGCTGGCCCTACTGTTTTTAATTCGTTACCTTTAGCCCTTCGTTTAACGCTTTTAAATCAGGCATGAAGACCTTATTCCATACCTATTTTAACCATGATTAATCTGACGTGTATCAACCGTCAACCTGCTGATATGTCTTATTCCAAACGGTGTGTGTGTGATTGCGTGTGTGTAGGTGAGTGCATGCGTGCGTGTGTGTGTGTGTGAGTGAGAAGGCGCGAGAGAGAGTGGAGGGTGTTTTGTTGTTGTTGGTTTTTTTAGGGGGGGAGACAGCGCGGGGTGAGGGAGGGGAAGGGGGTGGAGAGAGAGTGGAGGGGCTGGGGGTATAATATATTATGTTCCCCGCATGTATTAATTTTAATGTTTTCTAATGGTATCTTGTTCTTACAATGTCAAAGTTCTTTTTTATGTTTTAATCTTGTATGTCTCCTTTCTCTTCTTTCTTAAACCTGTTGGTTTTTATCTTTGTAAAGGCGCCTGGAGCCTCGCGAGGTACAGGCGTCACTTTTTTTAAATGAATTAAATTATTATTATTATTATTATACCAACATAAGACTTGAAATAATAAATGAAAAACGTTTTTTGTTACATCAACTACAACTCAAGGGAGTGAACATAATGATGTCATAGATCCCATCCCACTGCGGCATTAGTGGCAATGACCAGGCCGATCAAGATGCTGCGGCATTAGTAGCAATGACCAGGCCGATCAAGATGCTGCGGCATTAGTGGCAATGACCAGGCCGATCAAGATGCTGCGGCATTAGTGGCAATGACCAGGCCGATCAAGATGCTGCGGCATTAGTGGCAATGACCAGGCCGATCAAGATGCTGCGGCATTAGTGGCAATGACCAGGCCGATCAAGATGCTGCGGCATTAGTGGCAATGACCAGGCCGATCAAGATGCTGCGGCATTAGTGGCAATGACCAGGCCGATCAAGATGCTGCGGCATTAGTGGCAATGACCAGGCCGATCAAGATGCTGCGGCATTAGTGGCAATGACCAGGCCGATCAAGATGCTGCGGCATTAGTGGCAATGACCAGGCCGATCAAGATGCTGCGGCATTAGTGGCAATGACCAGGCCGATCAAGATGCTGCGGCATTAGTGGCAATGACCAGGCCGATCAAGATGCTGCGGCATTAGTGGCAATGACCAGGCCGATCAAGATGCTGCGGCATTAGTGGTAATGACCAGGCCGATCAAGATGCTGCGGCATTAGTGGCAATGACCAGGCCGATCAAGATGCTGCGGCATTAGTGGCAATGACCAGGCCGATCAAGATGCTGCGGCATTAGTGGCAATGACCAGGCCGATCAAGATGCTGCGGCATTAGTGGCAATGACCAGGCCGATCAAGATGCTGCGGCATTAGTGGCAATGACCAGGCCGATCAAGATGCTGCGGCATTAGTGGCAATGACCAGGCCGATCAAGATGCTGCGGCATTAGTGGCAATGACCAGGCCGATCAAGATGCTGCGGCATTAGTGGCTGCGACCAGGCCGATCAAGATGCTGCGGCATTAGTGGCAATGACCAGGCCGATCAAGATGCTGCGGCATTAGTGGCAATGACCAGGCCGATCAAGATGCTGCGGCATTAGTGGCAATGACCAGGCCGATCAAGATGCTGCAGCATTAGTGGCAATGACCAGGCCGATCCAGATGCTGCGGCATTAGTGGCAACGACCAGGCCGATCAAGATGCTGCGGCATTAGTGGCAACGACCAGGCCGATCAAGATGCTGCGGCATTAGTGGCAATGACCAGGCCGATCAAGATGCTGCGGCATTTGACCAGGCCGATCAATGACCAGGCCGATCAAGATGCTGCGGCATTAGTGGCAATGACCAGGCCGATCAAGATGCTGCGGCATTACATAATGACCAGGCCGATCAAGATGCTAAATTAGTAAAATGACCAGGCCGATCAAGATGCTGCGGCATTAGTGGCAATGACCAGGCCGATAGATGCTGCGGCATTAGTGGGTGACCAGGCCGATCGAGATGCTGCGGCATTGGGCAATGACCAGGCCGATCAAGATGCTGCAGCATTAGTGGCAATGACCAGGCCGATCAAGATGCTGCGGCATTAGTGGCAACGACCAGGCCGATCAAGATGCTGCGGCATTAGTGGCAATGACCAGGCCGATCAAGATGCTGCGGCATTAGTGGCAATGACCAGGCCGATCAAGATGCTGCGGCATTAGTGGTAATGACCAGGCCGATCAAGATGCTGCGGCATTAGTTGTAATGATCAAGATGCTGCCTTATGCAAACCAGGGATAGCATTAAATGACCAGGCCGATCAAGATGCTGCGGCATTAGTGGTAATGACCAGGCCGATCAAGATGCTGCGGCATTAGTTTTAATGACCAGGCCGATCAAGATGCTGCGGCATTAGTGGCAATGACCAGGCCGATCAAGATGCTGCGGCATTAGTGGCAATGACCAGGCCGATCAAGATGCTGCGGCATTAGTGGCAATGACCAGGCCGATCAAGATGCTGCGGCATTAGTGGCAATGACCAGGCCGATCAAGATGCTGCGGCATTAGTGGCAATGACCAGGCCGATCAAGATGCTGAGCATTAGTGGCAATGACCAGGCCGATCAAGATGCTGCAGCATTAGTGGCAATGACCAGGCCGATCAAGATGCTGCAGCATTAGTGGCAATGACCAGGCCGATCAAGATGCTGCAGCATTAGTGGCAATGACCAGGCCGATCAAGATGCTGCAGCATTAGTGGCAATGACCAGGCCGATCAAGATGCTGCGGCATTAGTGGCAATGACCAGGCCGATCAAGATGCTGCGGCATTAGTGGCAATGACCAGGCCGATCAAGATGCTGCGGCATTAGTGGCAATGACCAGGCCGATCAAGATGCTGCGGCATTAGTGGCAATGACCAGGCCGATCAAGATGCTGCGGCATTAGTGGCAATGACCAGGCCGATCAAGATGCTGCGGCATTAGTGGCAATGACCAGGCCGATCGAGATGCTGCGGCCTTAGTGGCAATGACCAGGCCGATCGAGATGCCAAAGCTGCTGCGATCGGCCTTAGAGGGACTCCTATAAATATTGGGTTATCAGTCAAAGAAGTTAAAACCCAGTTAAAAAACGCAATATTTGCCGAATGGAAAACCGAACTTGAAATATATGCGGGAGCACGCGATTATGACATCAATATAGAGAGAAAAGGCCTCTTCCTTCACGTGCCCTTCCCCATTCAAGCTCTAATTTATAAACTTAGAACAAATTCTATGATTTCCAAATTTAAACCCAGATTTTGCCAATGTGGCCTCATTATTGATATAGAACACTTATTTGTTTCTTGCCAACATATTAATAAAGAACTAAATAAAATTTAAAAAAAAAAAAAAAAGAACATAAGATTACATTTAATAAAAACTTCTAAATAAAGGTGCTGAGGGGTGGGCCCCTCTCATTTGGTTGGCAGAGGATATTTCCAAAGCCTCTTTTGGACATGTATTTTAACTTTTTATCAAAAACAAATATTGTAAAATTAACTCCCTTAAACAAATTATAACTTGATCGGCCTGCGCATGGCCTCAAATTTTTAACAGTAACATGTAAATAGTTTTGAAAGCTAACTCCTCCGTAGTTGCCGCACTTCCCTTATGAACAGGGATAGCTTAAATAAAGATCAAATGTTGTACATACATTTTATTAAGACCTTTTTTTATTTTTAAACTAAGTGTTTTGTTCTTTAAAAAAAGAAGTGTGGTCCTGAAATTATAATCCTAACATAGCTCTTGGAGCCTAACTTAGCCACATTTTAAAATAAAGCATTTTATCCTAAAAAAACATTTATAGTGCAGAGCTAAACGAGTCATGGCCTAAAAATAAATTTAAATAAAAACACAAAAAATGTCAGCTTACTTAAAAGATCTAAAGTACTTAATAAATGTTGTCCCCATTTCTCTCTAACTCTATTAAAAGAAAACTTAACTTTATCAAAAGAAATGTCCCACATGGCTTAGGCCGGGAGGACGTACAACAAACAAGACTCTCTTTAAAAGAAATGTCCCACATGGCTTAGGCCGGGAGGACGTACAACAAACAAAACTCTCTTTAAAAGAAATGTACTACATGGCTTAGGCCGGGAGGACGTACAACAAACAAAACTCTCTTTAAAAGAAATGTCCCACATGGCTTAGGCCGGGAGGACGTACAACAAACAAAACTCTCTTTAAAAGAAATGTCCCACATGGCTTAGGCCGGGAGGACGTACAACAAACAAAACTCTCTTTAAAAGAAATGTCCCACATGGCTTAGGCCGGGAGGACGTACAACAAACAAAACTCTCTTTAAAAGAAATGTCCCACATGGCTTAGGCCGGGAGGATGTACAACAAACAAAACCAAGCTTATGTACATAAATGAAAAAATGAAAAAACAATTTTGCTTTGAGAGAATACATGAAAGCATAAAAACACCGTTGCCATGACATATGTGTCCAGAAGGAGATGGAGATCAGTGTCAAGGAAACAACGCGGAATAAAATCAGTCCAGGGGTATTAGCCTAATGGTACCATCACCATTCCCTTTGGGATCGTCATTAAGGCAAACACCCCTGGGAATAAAATCAGTCCAGGGCTATTAGCCTAATGGTACCATCACCATTCCCTTTGGGATCGTCATTAAGGCAAACACCCCTGGGAATAAAATCAGTCCAGGGGTATTAGCCTAATGGTACCATCACCATTCCCTTTGGGATCGTCATTTAGGCAAACACCCCTGGGAATAAAATCACACAAAATGTCACAACACTTTGTAAAGGAGGGCGAATTAATGAAACAGTAAATGCTTGCACACACGTCTTGATCATAATTTGGAAACAACTAAGAAAGCAAAGCGAGCAAACCATTCAGCGCTAATTCAACAGTTATATACATCATTAGCAAAGTTGTGCACATTATCAGCTGCCCCCAAAAGCTCCGGCCTTCAAATCAGGGAATTAACATTCTGTTCTCTAGATATGTACAATTCTCTTGTTACAGTATTTTCTTCCATAGAAGGCAGCACCAACAAAAATCCTCAATCTTTGATTTCTAGACTAAGAGCGGTAAGGCAACATTTTCAAAGCAATCGTACAAAATTTGATACGCAATGGCAGACATTTAGTTTTATGCACACATGGAAAGCGTCAATAGCACCGTAATTCATGCACAAAGATACAACGCAAATAAAGGACAGGGGGGTGGAGAGAACTGACAATGTCCACAGTTACCTCTATAAGAAAGAATTCACAGAAGGAGAAACTCAGGAAACGAGGTTTCTTCCTTCTTGTTGTTGGATTCTTCCACTAATCCACTATTCTCTCTCACAAGGACACCTGAGGACATTGCCCACATGGTCATGGCACACCGGACTAGGCAGGAGTCCGTGGTGGTTCCAACCAAGGCAGAGAGACATGTAGCGACAACAATCATTCACAACACAACAATGGACAGTATTGTTGGTGGTTCCAACCAAGGCAGAGAGACATGTAGCGACAACAATCATTCACAGCACAATGGACAGTATTGTTGGTGGTTCCAACCAAGGCAGAGAGACATGTAGTGACAACAATCATTCACAGCACAATGGACAGTATTGTTGGTGGTTCCAACCAAGGCAGAGAGACATGTAGCGACAACAATCATTCACAACACAATGGACAGTATTGGTGGTGGTTCCAACCAAGGCAGAGAGACATGTAGCGACAACAATCATTCACAGCACAATGGACAGTATTGGTGGTGGTTCCAACCAAGGCAGAGAGACATGTAGCGACAACAATCATTCACAGCACAATGGACAGTATTGGTGGTGGTTCCAACCAAGGCAGAGAGACATGTAGCGACAACAATCATTCACAACACAATGGACAGTATTGGTGGTGGTTCCAACCAAGGCAGAGAGACATGTAGCGACAACAATCATTCACAGCACAATGGACAGTATTGGTGGTGGTTCCAACCAAGGCAGAGAGACATGAAGCGACAACAATCATTCACAGCACAATGGACAGTATTGGTGGTGGTTCCAACCAAGGCAGAGAGACATGTAGCGACAACAATCATTCACAGCACAATGGACAGTATTGTTGGTGGTTCCAACCAAGGCAGAGAGACATGTAGTGACAACAATCATTCACAGCACAATGGACAGTATTGTTGGTGGTTCCAACCAAGGCAGAGAGACATGTAGCGACAACAATCATTCACAGCACAATGGACAGTATTGGTGGTGGTTCCAACCAAGGCAGAGAGACATGTAGCGACAACAATCATTCACAGCACAATGGACAGTATTGTTGGTGGTTCCAACCAAGGCAGAGAGACATGTAGCGACAACAATCATTCACAGCACAATGGACAGTATTGGTGGTGGTTCCAACCAAGGCAGAGAGACATGTAGCGACAACAATCATTCACAGCACAACAATGGACTATTTGTGAGTCACAAGAAAACTTCACAAATTAGATAGTTGGGGGGACAAAAAATGCATACTAGCAAGGCTTTACAATTCAGACTTTTCATAAATCATACACAGGTTGCTGGATTAATTATCTAAAAAATACATAAAATATTTGTGTAAACTTTCATAGACTTAACGACCCATTACATCTCTGAAAAACATACACATATTTTTTATAAACTTTCTATGACAGATAATTTTGTTTTTTTCAAACAATATAACGACCCTCGTTCACTTTTGTTTTGTAAGCAGAGATTCTGGTGTACCCACAACCAGAGCAAGTTGGAGCCAATTTAAATATAGAAGGAAAAAAAGACATTCCATTTCACAACTATAGACTAGAAATCACAAACCAGAAGAAAAAGTGCAACAGATAATACAGTGGAACCTCCATATTATGACCTTGAAAAATGAGCCCCAAAAGGTCTTGATGGGGAGGGGTCTTATTGGGAGGTGGACACTCAGTTGTCAGGACATGAAGGGGAAAATATCGGTGAACAATGTTTTGAGTCGCACCTTAGAGGGAGTCTTAATACGGAAGGTCTTAACAGGGAGGTTCCACTGTATTGTACAAACTGTCTGAAAGACCATGAAAAGAACCAATCTTAGGCACAAACTGAAAGATTAACTCGTTCGGGACGAATGAGCCCAATCATGGCCTGCACAATCATTTAGGACGAATGAGCCTTATCATGGCTATAAGAATTTTTGAGAGGTTTTGATTTCTGGCATGTTAGAGATAATTAAACAGTTCATTATTCAACCCATCAGTGACACGCATCACTTGAACAACTATTCTGCAATAAGACGTGCAAAGCAAATGTCTAATCCCAAAATACCATACAATCTAGATAAACACCCCGTAACAAAACACGCAATGCCAATGAGCAGTTCTCTCTACAAACAGAACAAGAATTACAGACACTAACCTTAAAAATACAAGGGGTAAAATTTGGTCATTAAAAACAATAACAGAACGTGAGACAAAAACATCCCCAAATCTTATAAGCACGGAAGACCACAACCGTCCAAAAAATGTGGTCACTACATGGGTGGCGTCCCTTGGCTGTAGTGCAGCATAGGAAACAAAGAGCGTCGGAAGTTGTTGGCCCTCATGCAGTTATCGTAGTCGCAGAACGGCAGCAGCAGGGGCAGTAGAAGCAGAAGTAGCAGCAGCAGTATGAGCGGCAGGGCGGCCCACAGTGCGCGGCGAAGCAGAGAGGAGCGGGGGGTAGCGGTGACAGGAGGGGTAGTGGCAGTGCAGAGGACAGCTGCCTCCTCCGCTTCGCCTGCGCTGGCCAGGCTGGACCAGAAATACACTTGTGAAACTGCTGAAAAATACAACGAACCCAGTGTGCACATGTACCAGAAATGAAAGAAATACAACTTGTGAAACTGAACCTGGTGTGCACATGTACGCAGAAATGAAATGAAAAATACAACTTGTGAAACTGAACCCAGTGTGCACATGTACGCAGAAATAAAATGAAAAATACAACTTGTGAAACTGGTGTGCACATGTACGCAGAAATAAAATGAAAAATACAACTTGTGAAACTGAACCTGGTGTGCACATGTACGCAGAAATAAAATGGAGAAAAATACAACTTGTGAAACTGAACCCGGTGTGCACATGTACGCAGAAATAAAATGAAAAATACAACTTGTGAAACTGAACCTGGTGTGCACATGTGTGCACATGTAAGCAGAAATAAAATGAAAAATACAACTTGTGAAACTGAACCCGGTGTGCACATATACGCAGAAATGAAATGAAAAATACAACTTGTGAAACTGAACCTGGTGTGCACATGTACGCAGAAATAAAATGGAGAAAAATACAACTTGTGAAAGTGAACCCGGTGTGCACATATAAGCAGAAATAAAATGAAAAATACAACTTGTGAAAGTGAACCCGGTGTGCACATATACGCAGAAATGAAATGAAAAATACAACTTGTGAAACTGAACCTGGTGTGCACATGTACGCAGAAATAAAATGAAAAATACAACTTGTGAAAGTGAACCCGGTGTGCACATGTACGCAGAAATAAAATGAAAAATACAACTTGTGAAAGTGAACCCGGTGTGCACATGTACAGGGAAATCCGTCCACATATCCCATCTGCAAATCAATGAGTACTTTACAGACTATAAGGCGCACACGGTTATAAAGCGCAGCCCTCACATTTTGTTGATATAGTTTATTATTATATTATCAATATTAGTCACATTATAAGGTGCAGCATCGCCTTATAGTCCGTAAAATACGGCAACAGAAAGTCAGAAATAAGGGGAAGGGTTTCCGCGTGCATGTGCACACTCCTTCATATTCCTTACTTCCACAAATTGTTGAAGGGTTTCCGCGTGCATGTGCACACTCCTTCCTATTCCTTACTGCCACATTTTGTTGAAGGGTTTCTGCGTGCATGTGCACACTCCTTCCTATTCCTTACTTCCACATTTTGTTGAAGGGTTTCCGCGTGCATGTGCACACATATTCCTTACTTCCACAAATTGTTGAATGCATGTGCACACTCCTTTACTGCGTGCATGTGCCACATATTCCTTACTTCCATTGTTGAAGGGTTTCCGCGTGCATGTGCACACTCCTCCATATTCCTTACTTCCACAAATTGTTGAAGGGTTTCCGCGTGCATGTGCACACTCCTTCATATTCCTTACTTCCACAAATTGTTGAAGGGTTTCCGCATGCATGTGCACACTCCTTCATATTCCTTACTTCCACAAATTGTTGAAGGGTTTCCGCGTGCATGTGCACACTCCTCCATATTCCTTACTTCCACAAATTGTTGAAGGGTTTCTGCGTGCATGTGCACACTCCTCCATATTCCTTACTTCCACAAATTGTTGAAGGGTTTCCGCGTGCATGTGCACACTCCTTCATATTCCTTACTGCCACATTTTGTTGAAGGGTTTCCGCATGCATGTGCATGTGCACACACTCCTTCATATTCCTTACTGCCACATTTTGTTGAAGGGTTTCTGCGTGCATGTGCACACTCCTTCATATTCCTTACTGCCACATTTTGTTGAAGGGTTTCCGCATGCATGTGCACACTCCTTCATATTCCTTACTGCCACATTTTGTTGAAGGGTTTCCGCGTGCATGTGCACACTCCTCCATATTCCTTACTGCCACAATTTGTTGAAGGGTTTCCGCATGCATGTGCACACACCTTCATATTCCTTACTGCCACATTTTGTTGAAGGGTTTCCGCGTGCATGTGCACACTCCTTCATATTCTTTACTTCCATATTTTTTTTATTGCGGATGTGTTTCTCTACAGAATTTGTGCAACAGTGTTAGTCATGAAAACCACCAATACTATTACAAACTTTTACATATTCACTAGGAGAAATTTGATTTGCGGCTGCTTCAAAATAAAAAAGATGATTCCTAAAAAAGAATAATTTCAACTGAGATCAATAAATTAAATGTCTTGTATGATTCCTACAAAAATAATTCAACTTGTCACTAAATAAAGGATCTTGCACAGCAAAAGACATCCAGTGTTATCTGGGACTGCTAGTTACTGAAGTCAAAGTCTTAACCGTGTGTGAAGCTACACAGCATTTCACATACATTAGGTACATCTTGCTCATTTTATTTTTGTAGATATTTGTATGAAAGCCTTTAATGTTCACATATTAAAATTCAGTAGTCTTACAAAAAGCATGAGCTTGTGAAACTAATGATATTGCTTTAATAATTGAAAGCTTACAAAAACAATTTATTTCAAACTCTCAATACGTTAATGTTAAAAGCACACACACACACGGATCAGTACTTATTCTGTGTATGATTAAAAGCATTACAATCCAGAAGGCACCTTGAACAGACATCCACATTGTGTGACAAGCTTCATCGTCACTACAATGTCAATGAAAACAGAACAATAACTTAACCTAAAAGATTAATGCCATGCGGAAAGGAGTAATCGAAATGTTAAGAGAACAGTGAAGTTAGTGAAACGACTCCAAGCAGCATGCAGCGAGTTGACGACAACAACAAAAACACATCAAATAATAGAAACTACTCTACAACACTCCGCAAACATCCAGTCTCATGTCTTCAAAATCGACAACACGCCGCAGTCGACAACTGCAACTGAAAAGTGTTAAACAAACAGAAAGAAAGAACAGTAAATCAAGCACAAGAAAGTTGCACAGGAAAAGGAGAAAGAATGACTGCACAGCAAACCTTGGTGAATAAAAGCAATAGATTCCCAATGAACGCAGACTTAGTGTTCCCCCTTAATGCCATTCCAGCGAGCAACAAATGTGTTTATACATCAGTGCATCTAATACAGAGAAAGTGAAACACAATGTAAAGGAAAGGAAAACAAATGCTACACTTGTGTTTATCTAGTGGACATATGTGCAACACTTCCTTGCAATATTTTAAACATAAAACTTTTTTTATTTTAAGACAACTGATTGTACGGGGTTATTAGTGAAAGCTTGAAATATTGATCAGATTGTTCGTATTGCACAAAGGATATACGGAACCAACCATTCTACGAACATTTATGGAAAGAATAATCTGTTCAGTAGTTAAGGCTGCTGTGACTGAAGCACTTTGCTTTCTGATCCTAACCACACACACACACACAGAGAAATAGAGTAACTGATTATTTTAACAGTCAAGCATGAATATATTGCAAATGCTTTCTCCTCTTTTCTCTTGCCCCAAAAGCATAAATAAAAATGGAAAAGAAACACACACACCTACATGTGCACATACATTTGAAATAACAAAAGAAGACATTAGTATGCGTGGAATAGACCAAAGCAAGCACCATGCAGATATAAAAAAACAGACGGCTGCATGCAACATCCAGCAGAAAAAAATGCAGATAATATTCATTTATTACTTAGCGCTGTCTGTCTCATCTTCATCGCCAACAGTAAGCGGCTCTTCTCCAAACAGCAGCTGTATGAAAGGAACAAGCAAATATCAGACAATTTCACAAACATAAGAAAAAGTCACGCTCGTCTTACGACATGAAGGTAACAGACCAATGAGAAACCTGCCACACACCCTTCCCTCTCCCCTGACCCCCATTTCCACCTAACCCTATTTTATCTCAACCATACAACGGCTAAAAAATAAGTTTTTCTGCCTGACTGGAATCCGCCAGTTCTAACAACAGAACGTCTAAAAGATGATGGTGGCTGTTTCATGGAAGAAGGAGATGAAAGAATGTTGAGTTCAGAAGAAACAAACTTAACCTTAACCATCACTGCAGTTAAAAAAAAAAGACACAAACAATGGCAAAAAAACAGCACACACACAGTAAGAAATTGACCCTTTCAAACAAATGTGATTGATTAGATAGTCAAAAATATAATCTACTAAAAGCGATTAAGGTGTCACCAAGAATTCACCACCAGCACCACTAACAACAAACAAAAACAAAACAAAAATGATAACGGAGGAACAATGGAAATAAATATTTCTTTCAAACAAATGAAAGACAAGAATCTTTTCGAAAATGATAACATGTCTTAATACGGATAAAAGAAAAGTATACTACATACACAGCAAACCGCTAACAAACCTATGCATATTTTCAAGGAATTGGTAAAGGATGTGGGATAAAGGAGGTTGGCAAAGTTTTAACAAATTATTTGTCAAATCGAAGCCGACTTCTTGTTTTCCAATACTTTCATTTTCTTAAATGTTGATTTTCATGCTATTAATAAATGTATTTTGTGCAATGTTTCTTATGCCACGTATATCCTATGACATAAATAATTCTTTGTAGAATTTATTTCAAAAGAAATACAACACTTAAAATCTGACAAAAAGAGGACGCACGCAAAGAATAAGCTAAAATGATGCGTAAAAACAACAACTTTGGTGTGGTCCAGCAATGCATGTGTAAGCCACACGCTCAAAAGCCGACAGACAATAAAAATAAAGATTTGGAGGAGGGAATTCAAGCTAAAACAAGGGACAAATTTTCGTGAGAATCCTCGAAAATGATCCAGATTGATAGTCACCTTTTTGAGGTACATGAATGGCGAGCGTATTCGTGAATAAGGAGGCTGGTGGGCATCCCTCAAGGCAGCAGCAGGCAACTAGGTAGGAAGAAAAAAACACAAAGTATTAGGTATTTGGTACTTTATACTCACAGGGGCGTCTCTGTGAAATTCGGGTTGCTCCCACCTGGAGAGTGCGTCGCAGCCAGTCGCGCCACCCAATTTTTTGTTGGCACGTAATTTCTGTGTGACTGATGAGGAAGGAAAGAGGGGGTGGGGGTAAATTTGGACCAAATGACAACTTTTTAGTTGACACTGGGCTTAACGTGTGCTAAGTGCATGGGCACACGAGACCTTGTTTTTTTTGTTTCATCCAAAAGACTCCACGTTCAGACCGTAAGGCCTAGTGCAAAGTGAGAGGAAAAAATCCCCTGTACCCAGATTCGAACTCGGGTTTACTTGACACAAGCGCACGCGCTACCTCTGTGCAATCACTCATTATAAAACAATACAGAAATTACAACAAAAAATACATCAATCAGAGAGGGGAAAAAAATCAACACAAGAATAACTCCATGCATAACTAAACCTTTCAAATCCAGTCAAACATTATTAAAGAGCATACAACGACAAAAAAGTAAATTTATGTTAACAGAAAATAGACAATATTTGTAAATATGTTAGTATTTCAAAGCAGTACTTACACTAAAGCCTACTGTAACACAAGCACTGACACAGATGAAAACATCAAAATACATTCACAAAACTCCAGGCTCCAAGCTGGCATCCAAATGCTGCACATGGATGAAAGATTTGACTAGCATTGCCTGCTCACTTACACACACTTTTCTCTTTAAATTTCATTTGCTTGTTGTATCTGTCACTCTGTCTGCCTGCCTCTCTCTGTCTCTCTCTCTCCCCCTCCGTCTCTCTCTCTCTCTCTCTCTCACCTCAGCATCTTTCAAGGCCTTGATATCATGTCCAGCAATATTTGTACCATATTTTTCAGACTATAAGGCGCATCCTATTTTATCAGTTACATTATAAGGCGCAGGGGTCTCCCTCTGGGGAAAACAAAGTAGCCGTATAGTCCCAAACATGGTAATCTACATGTGGCAACCTGTTTTTCATTCTCTTTATTTCTTTGTCTCTCTCACACACACCTTAGCTCCCAATGCATCCTCCAAGGCCTTGATATAGCCTGCAGTCTTGTCCAGCAGGGCATGCAGTCTGTTGGAGACCAGGTGCGTGCGTTCACGCGACGCCGCCATTTCTGCTGACTCGTCAGTCGTCACCAGTTGGTCAACCGTCTCCCGCAACACCAGAACTGATGGCTGTTTCTCAATCAGCTCTCCATGGATGGCCTGAAGTTTAATGACAACATTCATGACCTTTTCCTTATTTATTTCTTTGTTGATCGCTCACACAGTTTCCTGTCATACGAGTGCTGACGCCTCATGCTGCCGTTATGCGCCTAACCAAGAAAACGTTTGGCCCAGCATGTCCATCTTCGGCTTGAGAAAATCTTTGTTGTTGTTGTACCGTACCCTGGCCAAAAGACTCCAGGGATCATCCAAACAGCCGAAGCACTTGAACACTATGGTACAAATGCACCAGCTATGGATGAGAACATTACGTGTGTGACCGTTTTTGATTACCCCGCCACGTGGGCAGCCACACTCCGACTTCGAAAATCTTTGTAAGAATTTCTAGAACAAAGGCAGGAGAATGGACCAGTAAGGCAGAAAGATAGTAGATGACAGTAAGCAAAGGGAAAGGGCAGAGTCACAGAGAGTGACAGATTAGAGGAAGTTACAAGCACAAAAACTCCTAGAAGGTGGGGGGACTACTTGTTCAAAAGAGTGACAGATTAGAGGAAGTTAGAAGCACAGAAACTCCTAGAAGGTGTCCTGGGGAAAGACACACGGGGACAGACTGCTGCCCCACCCACTGCCCCAATTCATGACCTCAAAGTGGGCTTGGGTGGAGGTTGGCTCACAATTTAATGTCAAAAACAGTAATATAATTATGGACCACACATTTCTCAAACCCAAATCTCAGTGTTAGGAACTACCAGGTATTTTGCTGTGTGTAACATCATTTATTATATTTTTACAAACAATATTGACATTTTTCAATTCTATCTCTTTATCTGGCAGTGATCCAAACACCTTATCTTGCATTCCTACACAACCCTGTATAAGCACACGCTCACAAATTCTATCTCTTTATCTGGCAGTGATCCAAACACCTTATCTTGCATTCCTACACAACCCTGTATAAGCACACGCTCACAAATTGAACATGCATATCAAATCATATTTGGAATTCTATCTTCTGCATAGTTGAAATTCAAACGTTAACAAATAAATTACTATGCAGTCATACACACCCACACACTCACCTACCTTTCACACATATACCCTAAACTTTCCCAGCTTTTCTTTCAACATCCCTTCTTCCTCTGCCAAAACCACTGGCTCACACACCAAAAAAACCCACACATACACACACCCTACCTTAAACTCCCCCAGCCTTTGTCGCAACCCCCCATCCTCCTCAGTCAGCACCACACACCCTCCCCTACCTTAAACTCCCCCAGCCTTTGTCGCAACCCCCCATCCTCCTCAGTCAGCACACACACACACCCTACCTTAAACTCCCCCAGCCTTTCTCTCACCCCCCTCCTCCTCAGTCAGTACCACACACCCTACCTTAAACTCCCCCAGCCTTTCTCTCAACACCCCCTCCTCCTCAGTCAGCACCACACACCACACACCCTACCTTAAACTCCCCCAGCCTTTCTCTCAACAGCCTTTCTCTCAACACCCCCCTCCTCCTCAGTCAGCACCACACACCACACACCCTACCTTAAACTCCCCCAGCCTTTCTCTCAACCCCCCCTCCTCCTCAGTCAGCACCACACACACCCTACCTTAAACTCCCCCAGCCTTTCTCTCAACCCCCCTCCTCCTCAGTCAGCACCACCACACACCCTACCTTAAACTCCCCCAGCCTTTCTCTCAACACCCCCTCCTCCTCAGTCAGCACCACACACACACACCCTACCTTAAACTCCCCCAGCCTTTCTCTCAACACCCCCTCCTCCTCAGTCAGCACCACACACACACACCCTACCTTAAACTCCCCCAGCCTTTCTTTCAACACCCCCTCCTCCTCAGTCAGCACCACACACCCTACCTTAAACTCCCCCAGCCTTTCTCTCAACACCCCCTCCTCCTCAGTCAGCACCACCACACACCCTACCTTAAACTCCCCCAGCCTTTCTCTCAACACCCCCTCCTCCTCAGTCAGCACCACACACACACACCCTACCTTAAACTCCCCCAGCCTTTCTCAACACCCCCTCCTCCTCAGTCAGCACCACACACACACACCCTACCTTAAACTCCCCCAGCCTTTCTTTCAACACCCCCTCCTCCTCAGTCAGCACCACACACACACACCCTACCTTAAACTCCCCCAGCCTTTCTCTCAACACCCCCTCCTCCTCAGTCAGCACCACACACACACACCCTACCTTAAACTCCCCCAGCCTTTCTCTCAACACCCCCTCCTCCTCAGTCAGCACCACACACACACACCCTACCTTAAACTCCCCCAGCCTTTCTTTCAACACCCCCTCCTCAGCACCACACACCCTCTTAAACTCCCCCAGTCAGCACCACACACACACACCCTACCTTAAACTCCCCCAGCCTTTCTCTCAACACCCCTCCCCCTCCTCCTCAGTCAGTCAGCACCACACACACACCCTACCTTAAACTCCCCCAGCCTTTCTCAACACCCCCTCCTCCTCAGTCAGCACCACACACACACACCCTACCTTAAACTCCCCCAGCCTTTCTTTCAACACCCCCTCCTCCTCAGTCAGCACCACACACACACACCCTACCTTAAACTCCCCCAGCCTTTCTCTCACACCCCCTCCTCCTCAGTCAGCACCACACACACACACCCTACCTTAAACTCCCCCAGCCTTTCTTTCAACACACCCCTCCTCCTCAGTCAGCACCACACACACACACCCTACCTTAAACTCCCCCAGCCTTTCTCAGCACCACACACACACCCTCAACACCCCCTCCTCCTCAGTCAGCACACACACACCCTACCTTAAACTCCCCCAGCCTTTCTCTCAACACCCCTCCTCCTCCTCAGTCAGCACACACACACCCTACCTTAAACTCCCCCAGCCTTTCTCTCAACACCCCCTCCTCCTCAGTCAGCACCACACACACACACCCTACCTTAAACTCCCCCAGCCTTTCTTTCAACACCCCCTCCTCCTCAGTCAGCACCACACACACACACCCTACCTTAAACTCCCCCAGCCTTTCTTTCAACACCCCTCCTCCTCCTCAGTCAGCACCACACACACACACCCTACCTTAAACTCCCCCAGCCTTTCTTTCAACACCCCCCTCCTCCTCAGTCAGCACCACACACACACCCTACCTTAAACTCCCCCAGCCTTTCTTTCAACACCCCTCCTCCTCAGTCAGCACCACACCACACACCCTACCTTAAACTCCCCCAGCCTTTCTTTCAACACCCCCTCCTCCTCAGTCAGCACCACACACACACACCCTACCTTAAACTCCCCCAGCCTTTCTTTCAACACCCCCTCCTCCTCAGTCAGCACCACACACACACCCTACCTTAAACTCCCCCAGCCTTTCTCTCAACACCCCCTCCTCCTCAGTCAGCACCAGCGGTTCACAGCGCCGCACTTTCCCCTCCATCCCTTCTAGCCACAGCAGATAGTCCTGCAGGCTTCGCTGGAACTCCCTGCAGCGCAGCAAAGCCAGCTGCAGGGCGCGCTGCGTCGATGCCGCTTTCTCCGTGAGTGTGTCCCAGCGAAGGTTGAGATCGTCGACGGAAGCCTGCAGGCGCCGGCCCTCAGGAGTGTCTGCATCGATGTGGGGGGCGCTGAGGAGCTGGATGGAGAGAAAGCGCGGCCGTTTCTCCTCCAGTTGGGCCAGGAAATCCTGGGGATGTATAAAGGCATCACCACACTCGTGGGAACAATTGTAAGACATGGTGGAGAGAGAGAGAGGGACATCGAACGAAGGAACGAACAAACAAAATGTTATTTATTATAGAGAGAGCATCAGCAGAGGGAAAATATCCACAAACCATGAAAATAAACTCAGTAACAGCTTTTTTTACAATTTGTTACAGCAATTAAAAAAAAAAAGATTCCTCTTGATTTATTCTGACAAGCATTTTTTTTTCTTTTGGAAATAGGCCTCCCTTTCCAATTCCATCAAGAGAAAATTTGAGTTCCCAAGGATGGTTATCAGTTGATGCACCTTCATTCAACTCTGTGTGTGTGTGTGCGTGTGTGTGTGTACATGATGGGTGCATGTATGCAGGCATGTATGTGTGTAAGTGAGAAAGCAAGAGTGAATGAGAAAGATCAAGACAGAGACAGAAAGTAGAGATACAGAAAAAAGGCCCAGGCATTTGAGAGACACCTACCCTGTTCTGTCTTATGAGCACTTTGATCTGCAGCAGGTCTGGCGGTATGGGGTGGTGTGAGGCCTGCAGTGCCTCAGCCTCCTCCAGCCATTTCCTCAGGGCCTCCACATCGGCGCCAAACCTGCCAACGCTCTGCTGTCGGCCCGACATCCTCACCTCGCCTTCAGACGCTCGGCGTTTCAACCTTTCCCAGCGCTCACTAACCTCTGTAACATGATCGTTATAAGAAAACTTCTTCAGTATTTGATTTGTATGGTATGGTATTCTTCTTCTTCGTCAGTCACTCAGACAGTTTCCTGTCATATGAGCGCAGATGCATCCTGCTGCCGTTATGTGCCAAAATAAGAAATAGTAGGCCCAACATGTCCGTTTTCGGCTGGAGAAAAGTTTTGTAAGGGTTTCTAGAACAAAAGTTGGAGAATGGATCAGGTAAGGCAGCAAGATAGATGACAGTAAGTAAAGGGAAAAGGCAGAGTCAAAGAGACTAACAGCTTAGCAGGTTACAAGCACAGAACTTCCTGAAGGTGGGGGAACTATTTGTACTCGTCTCTGTAGTTACCATCTGGTGCAGCTTCACTCTTTTACTTTTTTGTTGTTGTTGTGTGTGTGACTTTTGAAAGGATAAAACATCATGGATACTAATTATTCTCATGATCAAGGCACATTCTGGCATTAGTGTCTAATCAGTGAGAATCACTGCAAGTGCAACCGTTACTACAAACTAACCGACGTCTGAATGAGACAATAAGGCTCTGTGCACATTACACGCGCAAACCTCATGCGCTTATCCGCAAAAAAGTAAAAGAAAGTAAGAAATATAAGTGCCTGCGTTTTCGCTTGCCCTTATCCCATCCACTTATTTCTTCCTTTCTTTAACCCTTATCCCATCCACTTATTTCTTCCTTTCTTTGCCCTTATCCCATCCACTTATTTCTTCCTTTCTTTAACCCTTATCCCATCCACTTATTTCTTCCTTTCTTTAACCCTTATCCCATCCACTTATTTCTTCCTTTCTTTAACCCTTATCCCATCCACTTATTTCTTCCTTTCTTTAACCCTTATCCCATCCACTTATTTCTTCCTTTCTTTAACTTCTTCGCAGATAAGTGCATGAGGTTTCCGCGTGTGATGTGCACAAAGCCTAATGCCATACTACAATGTGATACTACACCTCTTCCTTCACACACCTGTGACTTGTCTGTCCATATCGGGGACAGCGGTGAGATAGTACCACCTCTTCCTTCACACCCACCTGTGACTTGTCTGTCCATATCGGGGACAGCGGTGAGATAGTACCACCTCTTCCTTCACACCCACCTGTGACTTGTCTGTCCATATCGGGGACAGCGGTGAGATAGTACCACCTCTTCCTTCACACCCACCTGTGACTTGTCTGTCCATATCGGGGACAGCTTAGTACCACCTCTTCCTTCACACCCACCTGTGACTTGTCTGTCCATATCGGGGACAGCGGTGAGATAGTACCACCTCTTCCTTCACACCCACCTGTGACTTGTCTGTCCATATCGGGGACAGCGGTGAGATAGTACCACCTCTTCCTTCACACCCACCTGTGACTTGTCTGTCCATATCGGGGACAGTGGTGAGATAGTACCACCTCTTCCTTCACACCCACCTGTGACTTGTCTGTCCATATCGGGGACAGTGGTGAGATAGTACCACCTCTTCCTTCACACCCACCTGTGACTTGTCTGTCCATATCGGGGACAGTGGTGAGATAGTACCACCTCTTCCTTCTCACCCACCTGTGACTTGTCCATCCATATCGGGGACAGTGGTGAGATAGTACCACCTCTTCCTTCTCACCCACCTGTGACTTGTCTGTCCATATCGGGGACAGCGGTGATCCCACCTCTTCCTTCTCACCCACCTGTGACTTGTCTGTCCATATCGGGGACAGCGGTGATACACCTCTTCCTTCTCACCCACCTGTGACTTGTCTGTCCATATCGGGGACAGCGGTGATACACCTCTTCCTTCTCACCCACCTGTGACTTGTCTGTCCATATCGGGGACAGCGGTGATACACCTCTTCCTTCTCACCCACCTGTGACTTGTCTGTCCATATCGGGGACAGCGGTGATACACCTCTTCCTTCTCACACCTGTGACTTGTCTGTCCATATCGGGGACAGCGGTGATACACCTCTTCCTTCTCATACCCACCTGTGACTTGTCTGTCCATATCGGGGACAGCGGTGATACACCTCTTCCTTCTCACCCACCTGTGACTTGTCTGTCCATATCGGGGACAGCGGTGATACACCTCTTCCTTCTCATACCCACCTGTGACTTGTCTGTCCATATCGGGGACAGCGGTGATACACCTCTTCCTTCTCACCCACCTGTGACTTGTCTGTCCATATCGGGGACAGTGGCGGTGCCAGCCTCTCTGTTGAGCAGCCGGTGAAGGTGATGGACTTTGTCCACCTTCCTCTGACATTCCAACAGCTTCTGAGACTGAAACAACAACGCACCGTGCACCAAATAAAAATAAAAATATCTTTATTACCTCTAAAAACAAATTAAATTCAGGCGCCACAATCAGAGCATAGAGACTGACATTAACACGCATCAAAATACATTGCAAGAATTAAATCACAAAAACTCCTCCAAAGTCGGAGTGTGGCTGCCCACGTGGCGGGGTAATGTTCTCATCCACTTAGCTGGTTCCTTTTTGTACCATAGTGTTCAAGTGCTTCAGATGTTGGGATGATCCCTGGACTGGAGTCCATTAGTCAGGGTACAACAACTTATATCAACATAACCATCCTCTATCTTTGCCCTTATCCCATCCACTTATCATTTCGATCCTATCATCATACATAACCATCCCTTATCTTCTCCATCATTTCATCCTTTCATCTTATCCCATCATCATCATTTCTTCATTTCTTCATCATTATCGTCATCATCATCATCATCACGATCAGTATCATCATACATAACCATCCTCTATCTTCCCATCATCATCATCATCATCCACATCATTTCGATCCTATCATCAACCCTTATCCCATCCTCTTATTTCTTCCTTTCATCGTCATCCTCATCCCATCGTCATTATTTCATCCTCATCATCTTCATCATCATCTTATCATCATCCACTTATTTCATCATCTTTATCCCATTATCCCATCCATCTTATTTCTTCCATCATCATCCATCATCATCCCATCCATCTTATCGTCATCATCATCATTATCTTCTTCATCATCATCAGTGCATGAGGTCATCATCCGCGTCATCATCGTCACAAATCCTCATCATCATACTATCAATGTGATACTACATCCTCTTCTTCTCACACCATGACTTGTCTGTCCATATCGGGGACAGCGGTCCATCATACACCTCTTCCTCATCATCATCTGTCATCTCATCACGATCAGTATCGGGGACATAACCATACACCTCTATCTTCTCCACCCATCTGTCACTCATCTGTCCATCATCGGGGACAGTCATCATATCAGTATCATCCTTCTCACCATCCTGTATCTTGTCCATCATCATCGGGGACAGCGTCATCATCTCATCCTTCATCATCACCATGACTTGTCTGTCCATATCGTCATCATCATCATCATCAGATCAGTATCATCATATATAACCATCCTCTATCTTCTCATCCCACCATGACTTGTCATCATCCATATCATCATCATCGGTGTCATAGTACCACCTCTTCCTTCATCACCCATCTGTCATCATCTGTCATCATCGGGATCAGTGGTCATCATAGTACCATCTCTATCTTCTTCATCACCCATCTGTCATCATCTGTCCATATCATCATCAGCGGTGATACACCTCTTCCTTCTCACATCTGTGACTTGTCTGTCCATATCGGGGACAGCGGTCATCACACCTCTTCCTCATCATCATCCCACCTGTGACTCATCTGTCCATATCGGGGACAGTGGCGGTGCCATCCTCTCTGTTGAGCAGCCGGTGACCATGATCATCATTGTCCATCTTCCTCTGACATTCCATCAGCTTCATGCGACTGAAACAACATCGCACCGTGCACCAAATAAAAATAAAAATATCTTTATTCTCTCTAAAAACAAATTAAATTCAGGCGCCACAATCAGAGCATAGAGACTGACATTAACACACATCAAAATCACATTGCAAGAATTAAATCACAAAAACTCCTCCAAAGTCATCCATCATCATGCTCATCATGGCGGGGTAATGTTCTCATCCCTAGCATCATCATCATCATCATCACCATCATGTTCAGTATCATCATACATTGGGATGATCCCTGGACTGGAGTCTATCATCAGGGCATCAACATCATCATCACAACAATATCAACATAACCATCCTCTATATCATCATCATCATCATCGTCATCATCATGGTCAGTCTTATCTCATGTCCTCATACATGCAGTTTCTCTAAGTCATCATCATCATCATCATCATCATCATCATCATCATGATCAGTATCATCATATATAACCATCCTCTATCTTCTCCCATCATCATCATATCATCATCATCATCATCCTCCTATCATGATGGGAATCATCATCAACCATCATCATCATCATCATCATCATCATCATCATCATCATCATCATCATCATCATGATCTATCATCATCACAGTACCATGGTCATCTTACCTGATGTCCTCCTAGTGATCCATCATCATCAGAGTCATCATCATCATCATCATCATCATGATCAGTATCATCATATATAACCATCCTCTATCTTCTCCATCATCATCATCATCATCATCATCGTCATCATCACGATCAGTATCATCATACATAACCATCCTCTATCTTCTCCATCATCATCATCATCATCATCATCATCATCATCATCATGATCAGTATCATCATACATAACCTCCATCCTCTATCTTCTCCATCATCATCGTCATCATTCATCATCATCATCTTATCAGTATCATCATCATCATCATCATCATCATCGTCATCATCATCATCAGCGTCGTCATCATCATCATCATCATCGTCATCATCATCATCATCATCGTCATCATCATCATCATCATGATCAGCATCATCATTCATAACCATCCTCTAGGGCTGTGTCCATCATCATCGTCATCATCATCATCATCACGATCAGCTATCATCATACATAACCATCCTCTATCTTCTCCATCATCATCGTCATCATCATCATCATCACGATCAGTATCATCATACATAACCATCCTCTATCTTCTTTATCTTCACAGTATTGGTAAAGCTCTTACCTGATCTTCTCCAAGTGAAGTTTCCAAAGCGTCGTCAAACATAGTCATCAACTTCAACATCATCATCACACATCATCACCATCAGCTTATCCTGTATCAGCATCAACATTCGCCTTGGCTTAGGGCTGTGTCAGACCAATTGACATAGGCTAGAACACCAAGGCTACATCCAAATATTGTTATGCTATGCATAGTTATGCAGGGGATTGTCTTTAGCCATGACAAGCTCCCCATAACATGGTCAGTCTCCCAAATCCATCCGAAGACGGAGTGTGGCTGCCTACATGGCGGGACAATAACAAAACAACGGTCACACACATAAGGTTATCTCTAGCTGGTGAAATTGTACCATAGTGTTCAAGTGCTTTGGCTGTTGGGATGATCCCTGGAATCTTTAAGCCAGGGTATGACAACACCACAACCTCACAGCACTGGTCAGTGTTACCTGATCCCCTCCTAGTGAGGCTTCCCAAGCGTGGTCTGGCTGATCCATCATGAGCTCTGCCTCCTCCAAGGACAGGTTGGACAACAACAACAACACAACCTCACAGCACTGGTCAGTGTTACCTGATCCCCTCCTAGTGAGGCTTCCCAAGGATGGTCCAGCTGGTCCATCATGAGATCCACCTCCTCCAAGGACAACAACAACACAACATCACAGCACTGGTCAGTGTTACCTGATCCCCTCCTAGTGAGGCTTCCCAAGCGTGGTCTGGCTGATCCATCATGAGCTCTGCCTCCTCCAAGGACAGGTTGGACAACAACAACAACACAACCTCACAGCACTGGTCAGTGTTACCTGATCCCCTCCTAGTGAGGCTTCCCAAGGATGGTCCGGCTGGTCCATCATGAGCTCTGCCTCCTCCAAGGACAACAACAACACAACATCACAGCACTGGTCAGTGTTACCTGATCCCCTCCTAGTGAGGCTTCCCAAGGATGGTCCGGCTGGTCCATCATGAGCTCTGCCTCCTCCAAGGACAACAACAACAACACAACCTCACAGCACTGGTCAGTGTTACCTGATCCCCTCCTAGTGAGGCTTCCCAAGGATGGTCTGGCTGATCCATCATGAGCTCTGCCTCCTCCAAGGACAGGCTGGCCTCCCTCAGGGCCTCTGACAGCTGGTCCAGCAACACCTGAACCTTCACAGCCCTGGAGGGTGCAGCCTCACTCTCCTCTGTTAAAATCCACAGCAAAGCAAATAAAACGTGAACAATTGTGATGGTGCTTGAGAAAAACACACATACATCACACAGCAAACTTCCTGGGTCTGGATCTGGATCGTTTATCTGGTAGGAGCCTATGAAGGCTATGGACACAATAGAATAGGTGTGCATTGAGAATTAACATTTCTGTTTTTATAGTATTGTTTTCTTCTTCTGTGTTCCCAGGCCATATGGCCATACTGGGTTTTAACTGATTTCCCCACTGCGTACAGCCAACACATTCTGATTTCGGAGGAGCTCAAAGGAAAACATTATTTGGAAGATTTTCTTTAAAAAAGGCAGGAGAATGGGCCAATATGTCAGAAAGATAGTAGATGACAGAAAGCAAAGGGAAAAGGCAGAGTAAAAAAGAGTGACAGAGAGAGGAAGTTACAAGCACAGAACTTCCAGAAGGTGGGGGAACTATCTGTATGAAAGACCCTCAGGTATCCCCACGGGGAGAGACTCATGGAAGGGGCGGGATCATCCAGCTCCCCATATGGAGGCACGAGGCATCCACCCACTGCCCCATTTTTATGGTAATGAAACTTGTTGGAAAAAGCAGAAAATAGTCAACCCCCAAATGATCAAACTTCTGCTAAGGACATAATTATCTCCATTTCTATGTGTTCTACCAACATCAAAAAGACACCATCAAAATCTGAATGAGTTTTCAATTTATTTAATCATATTTGAATCCAAATCATTTATGCAAATGCTGTGTGTCAGATGTCAAACTTCAAAGGACTGTGAAATCCAAACTATGAAAGATATTAACATCGGTTCTCCGTGCATTTATTGGGGATGGTGGCTCCATCTTGTAGAAGGACTGTACAATCCAAACTATGAAAGATATTAACATCGGTTCATCGTGCATTTATTGGGGATGGTGGCTCCATCTTGTAGAAGGACTGTACAATCCAAACTATGAAAGATATTAACATCGGTTCACCGTGCATTTATTGGGGATGGTGGCTCCATCTTGTAGAAGGACTGTACAATCCAAACTATGAAAGATATTAACGTCGGTTCTCCGTGCATTTATTGGGGATGGTGGCTCCATCTTGTAGAAGGACTGTACAATCCAAACTATGAAAGATATTAACATCGGTTCATCGTGCATTTATTGGGGATGGTGGCTCCATCTTGTAGAAGGACTGTACAATCCAAACTATGAAAGATATTAACATCGGTTCTCCGTGCATTTATTGGGGATGGTGGCTCCATCTTGTAGAAGCAAACATTCCACTGTGTCTGTTTTTCTCATGCACCATCAACATTTTGTCAAGAAGGTTGTGTTTACGTCTTTGACAATTAGATGCATCTTACTTTTATATCCAAGGAAAAACCATGACCTGTTACCGATGCCCCGACCATTTGGTTAGGGAAGAGATGACAAAGTACAGGACAAAGAAACAAATGATAACAGATCACGATAATGAAAGAACAATCACACAGACGTTTTTTTTTAATCTCTCTGAAACTATTTCCGCTCATACCATTTATTAAAAACAGACCCAGTTTATTTTTGATAATCAAAATGCAGAAGATACCCAAGCTGACATAAAGCATTAGGCTGTGCACGCACTACACACAGAAACCCACACACTGATCCGCAAAGAAGTCAAAGAAAGAAAGAAAAATAAGCCCATACGCTTATCCCACCCGCTTACGTTTTGACTTTCTTTCACTTAATTGCCAATAAGCCCATACGCTTATCCCACCCGCTTACTTTCTGACTTTCTTTCACTTAATTGCCAATAAGCCCATTCGCTTATCCCACCCACTTACTTTCTGACTTTCTTTCACTTAATTGCCAATAAGTCCATACGCTTATCCCACCCGCTTACTTTCTGACTTTCTTTCCCTTAATTGCCAATAAGCCCATTCGCTTATCACACCCACTTTCTGACTTTCTTTCACTTAATTGCCAATAAGCCCATTCGCTTATCACACCCACTTTCTGACTTTCTTTCACTTAATTGCCAATAAGCCCATTCGCTTATCACACCCACTTTCTGACTTTCTTTCACTTAATTGCCAATAAGCCCATACGCTTATCACACCCACTTTCTGACTTTCTTTCACTTAATTGCCAATAAGCCCATACGCTTATCACACCCACTTTCTGACTTTCTTTCACTTAATTGCCAATAAGCCCATTCGCTTATCACACCCACTTTCTGACTTTCTTTCACTTAATTGCCAATAAGCCCATACGCTTATCACACCCACTTACTGACTTTCTTTCACTTAATTGCCAATAAGCCCATTCGCTTATCACACCCACTTTCTGACTTTCTTTCACTTAATTGCCAATAAGCCCATACACTTATCCCACCCACTTACTGACTTTCTTTCACTTAATTGCCAATAAGCCCATACGCTTATCACACCCACTTACTGACTTTCTTTCACTTAATTGCCAATAAGCCCATACACTTATCCCACCCACTTACTGACTTTCTTTCACTTAATTGCCAATAAGCCCATACGCTTATCACACCCACTTACTGACTTTCTTTCACTTAATTGCCAATAAGCCCATTCGCTTATCACACCCACTTACTGACTTTCTTTCACTTAATTGCCAATAAGCCCATTCGCTTATCACACCCACTTACGTTTTGACTTTCTTTCACTTAATTGCCAATAAGCGCATGCGGTTTCCGCATTTAATGCGTGCACAGCCGTTTTCTTTTCCCCTTAAATGACTCGCACAAACCACACACAAAGACTCAGTCACCTTCAGCCACGCGTTCCTCGGAGGGAGGGCGGGGGAGGGGGGTGACAGTGGCCTGGGGCAGAGTTGCTCCCCTTGAGTGTGGCCGGCGTGCGAAGGATGGACTGTCGGAGGAGGGCGCCGCTGTCAGTTCGTCTTCCCTGAATTCACTGACTGCAGCTGGGGGCTGGCTCTGTTTGTGCAAGTCAGAACAACACACCTTGTTCATATCTGTAAGTCTTTCTATCAATGTGGATAAGTGTGTGTGTGTGTGTGTGTGTGTGTGTGTGTGTGTGTGTGTGTGTGTGTGTATGTGAGTGTGTGTAACTTTTTTCTTTTTTTTTAAAGCAAGACTTACAGAATTGTGTTACATTTATTATGCAGTTGGATCATTCTTCTTTCAGTTTCACTTACATATTTCGTACACAAATCATTGTTAACATTAACACTAATGCAAGAACACACAAAATCAGGAACAAAAGAAAACAATTTAATTCCAATCAAATTGTTTTAATCTTGGATCTTTTAGTGATTGAGGCTACCAACTTGAGACAAACTGCCGAGTTAGCTTTAGTTGTTTTGATAGCCATTTCTATTGTGGTTTCATTGTGGTTTGTATAGTCCATCAACAGCTATGGTCATCTGAAGACTGTCACCACATCAGGTTCAAAGTACGCATAACATCATAACAATGCAACACAGTAAACATGGAACATTATCCTGAAAACCCCCCAACATAAAACAAACAAAGCAATCCATGAATGGCATCTTCCTGAGACAAACTGAAGATCATTTTGCCAATTTTCATCATGATCAATTCAACCGTGAAAGAGACAAACCCACAACAAGAACTAACCTCCTCCAAGGAAGAAAGTCTATCCATCAAACTCAGGCGACAGGTTTTGGCGTGTTCCTTCACATTTCCATACATCTCTTCCATCTCTCTCACCGCCCCCCGCACCCTTCCTCCCCCCTCTGCGCTCATCTGCCGCAAGACGACCTCTGCCCCATCCTTGACATTGGACACCCGGTGACCTTCGGCGACCAGCTCCTCCTCCAGTCGCTATGGAAATGAAAAAGGTCACAATAGCGGCCTTGAGTTTTGATGCAAAGTTTTTGTTCAAATACTAAGTGTAAGGTTACGGAGTCTCACACATGGCTTGATATTTGTTGTTACACCTACCATTGTTCATCTGTACATTTTCCACTATTCAGATCATCAACAATGGCTACACTTCAATGTGCAGAGCTCACTTTCCTCCCAAAATGCACATCTCAACATATTTACATATCAACATTCAATAGTGTACATATCCAATATTGTTGTTGGAGTCCAAACTTTCCAATGCTGGCAATTGCTTCCAATCCACACATAAACATCCACAGCTTACACACAGAGCAGCATGCAGGTGCTCTACACCAGCCAACAGAAGCACACTGTAATCTTCTTCTTCTTTTGCATTTCCAGCCACATGGCCAATGGCTGAGGTACGTATGTGTCTGGTTTTCAGTTTCCACTGGTCTCCCTGCTGCATTCAGCCAACACATTCCATTATCGGAGATCAAAGGAGAAAATTATTAGGAAGACTTTTTGGAGAAAAAAAGACCGGAGAATGGGCCAATAAGTCAAATAGATAGTAGATGACAGAAAGCAAAGGGAAAAGGCAGTCAAGGACAGCGACGGATTTGAGTAACATGCACAGAACTTTCAGAAGATAATTGTTTGTACGAAAGACCCCCGGTATCCCCATTAGGAGAGACTAGTGGAGGGGGCGGGGTCATCCAGCTCCCCATATGGAGGCACGAGGCATCCACCCACTGCCCCGCCACTGTAATAATCATCTTCAATGACTTTAATGTTAGTTCCTACAAAATTACGTTATTGATTATGAATTTCAGTGACGTTTTCCAGAAGTCTTTCATCCAGCAAATGTCTTACCGCTCTTAAAATCACAAAGCCACAAGTTTTAGCACTCCAAAACCGGAAGCCACAAGTTTTAGCACTCCAAAAACTGGAAGCCACAAATTTTAGCACTCCCAAACCCAGAAGCCACAAGTTTTAGCATTCCAAAAACCGGAAGCCACAAGTTTTAGCTCTCCAAAAACCGGAAGCCACAATTTTAGTCACCCCCAAAACCGGAAGCCACAATTTTTGCCATCCCCAAAACCGGAAGCCACAATTTTTGCCATCCCCAAAACCGGAAGCCACAATTTTTGCCATCCCCAAAACCGGAAGCCACAATTTTAGCCATCCCCAAAACCGGAAGCCACAATTTTAGGCATTAACAAAAAATTTGATTTCTGGTGTGTTCCAGAAAATGAGCACCCCTGCGGACATTTCCCATTTGAACACAGCACAGCAGCTCCATTTACCTCAACGTCCTTCAATCTGTCACAGAGTTCCTCAGTCGACAAATTGTCCCGCTCTTCATCCATCTTGGTGATTTGCATATCCACCTCTTTCAGCCACGCCAACACGCTGCGCTGTGTGCTCATCAGATCCTCGTAGGCGCTGGCTGACTGTCGCAGAGCCTGCAAAACACATCCTTTAATTATACACACTTTCCAAAGAGTTCCCACACAATACCTGCTGATAATTAATCATTAATAATCAGAAGCTTTATAGCACTGGCCGATTTGTCTACTGTAAAACATTTTTTTCTAAAGAAGATAAAGATAACTATAGAACGTAGGGTAGACTGACAAAAAACTCTGAAACGTCAGGGTCCAAATCTCAGCAAAACATCTATCTTTCAGTTTCCATCTCAGACTGTTTCTGTGTGTGTGACTAGGTCTTCTGTGCCAATGTCTATTTCTCTCCATGTGCATGGATGTGTGTGACTAGGTCTTCTGTGCCAATGTCTATTTCTCTCCATGTGCATGGATGTGTGTGACTAGGTCTTCTGTGCCAATGTCTATTTCTCTCCATGTGCATGGATGTGTGTGACTAGGTCTTCTGTGCCGATGTCTATTTCTCTCCATGTGCATGGATGCAACTGGAGAAAATCGAAAAACAGGCAGGGCAGGGGTCCAGGGGCCTCAGGGCCCTGGCCGGGTACAAGGGCAGAGCCCCTGTTGGGGGGTCAGGAGGCAACGCCCCCCTGAAGCTGAAGAAAAAGCAAAATCATTCTCAATTTGAAGCTTATTCCAGGCTTGTAAAGTGAGAATTTAACACTTATTTCCCCTTGAACCTTGAATTAATTGGGGGGGGGGGGGCAAAATGTTCAAAAACAGGCACTGCCTAGCTGGTTTTCAAATGTTAAACAACAGGCGCTGCCTTGTATCCAAGGCAAGGTTGCATCCATGTATGTGGGTCGCTTCCTCTGCCAACCACCTTAAGACAAAGAGGCACCGGAAAGGTCTCTGCTAGTCATCAATATGATGATCGAATCAAGTCTGTCATGTTTGGCTGTTTCAATGTTCCCTAGATGATGATGATGATGATGACGATTACAATGATGATGATGATGTCGATGATGATGATGATGACGATGATAATCACCTGAAGCAGGTCTGTCATGTTTGGCTGTTTCAATGTTCCCTAGATGATGATGATGATGATGACGATTACAATGATGATGATGATGATGTCGATGATGATGATGATGATGATGATGACGATGATAATCACCTGAAGCAGGTCTGTCACGTTTGGCTGTTTCAATGTTCCCTAGATGATGACGATGATGATGACGATGATTACAATGATGATGTCGATGATGATGATGATGACTACGATGATGATGACTACGTTGATGATGATGATGATCATGATAATGATGATGATGATGATGACGATGATAACAATGATGATGATGATGACGATGATAATCACCTGAAGCAGGTCTGTCATGTTTTGCTGCAGGGCGTCCCATCGCCTGTTGAGGTCCTGTGTTTTCCCTCTCAGTGTTCCCTGGATGATGATGATGATGATGATGATGATGATGACGATGACGATGATGATGATGATGATGACGACAATAATCACCTGAAGCAGGTCTGTCATGTTTTGCTGCAGGGCGTCCCATCGCCTGTTGAGGTCCTGTGTTTTCCGTCTCAGTGTTCCCTGGATGATGATGATGATGATGATGATGATGATGATGATGACGATGATGATGATGATGACGATGATAATCACCTGAAGCAGGTCTGTCATGTTTTGCTGCAGGGCGTCCCATCGCCTGTTGAGGTCCTGTGTTTTCCCTCTCAGTGTTCCCTGGATGATGATGATGATGATGATGATGATGATGATGACGATGATGATGATGATGACGACAATAATCACCTGAAGCAGGTCTGTCATGTTTTGCTGCAGGGCGTCCCATCGCCTGTTGAGGTCCTGTGTTTTCCCTCTCAGTGTTCCCTGGCTGTCGGTGCGATTCTCTCGGAACAGGCGCTGGTACAGCGAGTTCACAGACTCCAGGTCTGACAGGCGCTCATGCAATCTGCTCTGCAGTGTCTGCAGTAGAAGTAGGATAGAACCATTGACAAAATGCATGAAATAGAATAGCTCATGCAATCTGCTCTGCAGTGTCTGCAGTAGAAGTAGGATAGAACCATTGACAAAACGCATGAAATAGAATAGCTCATGCAATCTGCTCTGCAGTGTCTGCAGTAGAAGTAGGATAGAACCATTGACAAAATGCATGAAATAGAATAGCTCATGCAATCTGCTCTGCAGTGTCTGCAGTAGAAACAGGATAGAACCATTGACAAAACGCATGAAATAGAATAGCTCATGCAGTCTGCTCTGCAGTGTCTGCAGTAGAAGTAGGATAGAACCATTGACAAAACGCATGAAATAGAATAGCTCATGCAGTCTGCTCTGCAGTGTCTGCAGTAGAAGTAGGATAGAACCATTGACAAAACGCATGAAATAGAATAGCTCATGCAATCTGCTCTGCAGTGTCTGCAGTAGAAGTAGGATAGAACCATTGACAAAACGCATGAAATAGAATAGCTCATGCAATCTGCTCTGCAGTGTCTGCAGTAGAAGTAGGATAGAACCATTGACAAAACGCATGAAATAGAATAGCTCATGCAATCTGCTCTGCAGTGTCTGCAGTAGAAGTAGGATAGAACCATTGACAAAACGCATGAAATAGAATAGCTCATGCAATCTGCTCTGCAGTGTCTGCAGTAGAAGTAGGATAGAACCATTGACAAAACGCATGAAATAGAATAGCTCATGCAATCTGCTCTGCAGTGTCTGCAGTAGAAGTAGGATAGAACCATTGACAAAACGCATGAAATAGAATAGCTCATGCAATCTGCTCTGCAGTGTCTGCAGTAGAAGTAGGATAGAACCATTGACAAAACGCATGAAATAGAATAGCTCATGCAATCTGCTCTGCAGTGTCTGCAGTAGAAGTAGGATAGAACCATTGACAAAACGCATGAAATAGAATAGCTCATGCAATCTGCTCTGCAGTGTTTGCAGTAGAAGTAGGATAGAACAAACCATTGACAAAACGCATGAAATAGAATAGCTCATGCAATCTGCTCTGCAGTGTCTGCAGTAGAAACAGGATAGAACCATTGACAAAACGCATGAAATAGAATAGCTCATGCAATCTGCTCTGCAGTGTCTGCAGTTGAAGTAGGATAGAACCATTGACAAAACGCATGAAATAGAATAGCTCATGCAATCTGCTCTGCAGTGTCTGCAGTAGAAGTAGGATAGAACCATTGACAAAACGCATGAAATAGAATAGCTCATGCAATCTGCTCTGCAGTGTCTGCAGTAGAAGTAGGATAGAACCATTGACAAAACGCATGAAATAGAATAGCTCATGCAATCTGCTCTGCAGTGTCTGCAGTAGAAGTAGGATAGAACCATTGACAAAACGCATGAAATAGAATAGCTCATGCAATCTGCTCTGCAGTGTCTGCAGTAGAAGTAGGATAGAACCATTGACAAAACGCATGAAATAGAATAGCTCATGCAATCTGCTCTGCAGTGTCTGCAGTAGAAGTAGGATAGAACCATTGACAAAACGCATGAAATAGAATAGCTCATGCAATCTGCTCTGCAGTGTCTGCAGTAGAAGTAGGATAGAACCATTGACAAAACGCATGAACTATAGCTCATGCAGTCTGCTCTGCAGTGTCTGCAGTAGAAGTAGGATAGAACCATTGACAAAACGCATGACATAGAATATACAGTGGAACCTCCCTACCTTGACAAATCAGACCCAAAAGGTCTTAATACAGAGGGGTCTAATAGGGAGGTGGACACTCAGTAGTCTGGATATGATGGGGGGGGGATCTGTGAAAACAATTTGGGGTCACATTTAGATGGAGTCACACTAGGGAGGTTCCACTGTATCTACAAAAAAAATACAATACCCCCCCCCCCCCCCCCCCCCCCCCCCCTCGGGCTGTTTCTAGGGTTCAGGTACTGAAAAGCAGAGCACAGTTTTCTCCTTCCACTGCCTTAACGTACCCAAGTGAAGTCAGTACCTGTTCACACCAAAGTGAAAGGAGGAAAACAGGGGTCAGTGTCTTTCCCATGCGCTACCTAATAATCAATCCAGCTTTGGAAACAAGAGCCTCTTTCTGCGAACTACCGTTCACTCCCATTATGAAGGTGAGAGGGTCAGCTTACCAGACAGCCGCTCTAAACGCCAAGTCATGACACACACAATAATTCATCAGGCATCAGAATACTCCAGTGTCCAATCCGCGGACGAACAACACTCGCCATGACTCTGAGTCGACATCGAAACCCCACAAAACTCTAGTCCATAGTCGGTATCATTGTGATCATTCACTACCTGATTTCTCGCGGAAAAGTTCAAAAGTTCTCACATCATCGTAGTCTCCCGCGATCATATCCTCTAAATCGACTCATTTAAAACCCAAATCACAATCACTGTCATCAAAACAAACTCTGAAACAGTGAAAGTAAGAGTCTAGAGAGCTCTAAACTCGGAAGAAAAAACAAACATGGCCACGATTTTTCGTTTCCAAAGGCGCAGTATGAAAACAAACTGATTAAGAATACCATTTGAGAATAAGATCGCGCTGCCTCATGAAGCACAAACCGCGGCCGGCAGTGCCAAAACCGCAGCCAGTGGCTACCAAAACCGCGGACATCCGCAGATCCGCGGGCCGTTCTGATGCCTGATTCATATTTGAATATAAAAAAAATTCTTAAAAAGAACAAACGTGAAATTATCTCAAAACACACACCTCGTATTTCCGTATGTCTTCTTTGGCGACAGCAGCGGGCAAGGTCTCGCTGGATTGGTTGATCTCCACTTCCATACCGGTCAGCCATTGGTCGAAATCCTCCCAGTCTTTCGTGTACTGTTCCCACAATTCACCAGTTTTCTGCAGCCTGGATGGAAAGGCAACAAAACCCTTCATGTAGGCACGACGATGATGCCACTAGTATTGGCATTGGTTGTACTTGTATTGTCACAGAGACTCGTCTCCCTGCCACTAGTATTGGCATTGGTTGTACTTGTATTGTCACAGAGACTCGTCTCCCTGCCATAAGTATTGGCATTGGTTGTACTTGTATTGTCACAGAGACTCGTCTCCCTGCCATTAGTATTGGCATTGGTTGTACTTGTATTGTCACAGAGACTCGTCTCCCTGCCATTAGTATTGGCATTGGTTGTACTTGTATTGTCACAGAGACTCGTCTCCCTGCCACTAGTATTGGCATTGGTTGTACTTGTATTGTCACAGAGACTCGTCTCCCTGCATTAGTATTGTCACAGAGACTGTCTCCCTGCCATTGGCATTATTTGTACTTGTATTGTCACAGAGACTCGTCTCCCTGCCACTAGTATTGGCATTGGTATTGTCACAGAGACTCGTCTCCCTGCCACTAGTATTGGCATTGGTATTGTCACAGAGACTCGTCTCCCTGCCACTAGTATTGGCATTGGTTGTACTTGTATTGTCACAGAGACTCGTCTCCCTGCCATTAGTATTGGCATTGGTTGTACTTGTATTGTCACAGAGACTCGTCTCCCTGCCATTAGTATTGGCATTGGTTGTACTTGTATTGTCACAGAGACTCGTCTCCCTGCCATTAGTATTGGCATTGGTTGTACTTGTATTGTCACAGAGACTCGTCTCCCTGCCATTAGTATTGGCATTGGTTGTACTTGTATTGTCACAGAGACTCGTCTCCCTGCCATTAGTATTGGCATTGGTTGTACTTGTATTGTCACAGAGACTCGTCTCCCTGCCATTAGTATTGGCATTGGTTGTACTTGTATTGTCACAGAGACTCGTCTCCCTGCCATTAGTATTGGCATTGGTTGTACTTGTATTGTCACAGAGACTCGTCTCCCCTCCATTCGGGTTACTGCCACCTGGAGTGCTGCACCACACTTTTTGTCCTATTTTTTGCATGTGGTTTTGGTGTGACTGATGGCGAAGGGAGGAAGGATACATTTGGACCAAATGACAACTTCTTCGTTGCCACTGTGTCCTTTGACGTGCGTGAAGTGCACGGGCACACTGGGCCTCAGTTTTTGTCATCTTATTCTAAAGACTCACTTAGCGTTCAGACCATCAGGTCTAGAGGAAAGTGAGCAGAAAAACGCCACAAACGATCCCAGGTTTGTTGCGTTACCTCTGAGCCACTCCATCACCTCTCTTTTCGGTCAGAGGCCAGATGATTTATATGCGTCCATCGTGTGTCTACTGTTTGCTGAGCCTCCTGCAGAGTGGTCATCTCTGCAGCTTCACTGGACGCACGCACACACTCTCTCTTGCGCACACACACACTCTCTCACACACTCACCTCTCTTTTCGGTCAGTGGCCAGTTGATTGATATGCGTCCAGCGTGTGTCCAGCGTCTGCTGAGCCTCCTGCAGAGTGGTCATCTCTGTGGGGGTGCTACAGCTGTGCGGATCGTCCAGCAGTGTCCGGCAAAGGGTCAGCACACACAGGACCTCACTGCTGTGCTCATCTATGTCCCCTTGGACAGTCTGCGCAAAACATCAACATCAAAACAGACAGCCTTAGAGTCTGTGGACATTTATGTCCCCTTGGACAGTCTGCGCAAAACATCAACATCAAAACACACAGCCTTAGAGTCTGTGGACATTTATGAAAACCCATCCGCAAATAAAGCACTGTATTTTACAAATTATACGGCACACCTGATTATAATTGTACACAACATTCTGATTGTGTTATTATAGTTTCTTACTATTTAATGAAGTGGTCACATTATAAAGCGCACCTGATGGCATTGGTTATAATTGTACACAACATTCTGATTGTGTTATTATAGTTTCTTACTATTTAATGAAGTGGTCACATTATAAGGCACACCTGATTATAATTGTACACAACATTCTGATTGTGTTATTATAGTTTCTTACTATTTAATGAAGTGGTCACATTATAAGGCACACCTGATTATAATTGTACACAACATTCTGA
>CM065684.1:65360582-65398082 GCA_017654935.2 Phymorhynchus buccinoides | reverse complement strand
ATTTTGTGTAACATTTGGAAGTGCACCTTATAGTCCAAAAAATACAGTATATCTTTACATGGGGAAAAAATAAATAATGCAAAAATAATGCACAAGTACAAATGAGCATATACACATGGGCACACATCAACACAAACATAGACATAGATGCACACACACACATTGAAACAGGGACACTGAGACAGACACAAACTGAATACTCTGTGTCTCCTACCTGACACGAACGCAGGGCCTCTTCCAAATCTCCATACTTCTCCGGCATCATGGCTTCCATCAGAATGTTCCTGCGGTCCGTCACCAGACGTAAAACATCCCCCAGCACTTCCTCTGCCTTGAGCCACGCCCTGTTCACACTTTGCACTCGCTTGCTTTGCTCCTCCTTTAGTTTCGTCACCTGAAACAAACAAACAAACAAAAAACACTTAGTTTTGTTTGTGTTGCAAGTATACTCAGAAGTGGCATCGGCGACGTTATTCACCGGAACCAGAACTAAGATTAACAGGTCCATGTAGATTGCTGGTTTGGGGTCCGCAGTCTAATAAACCAGGGTGTGGCTATGTGTCTTGGAATCAGAATCAGTGAGGCTTGGGAGCAAAGCCACTGGATGGGCCAGGAGATGGTCAATAAATACTGAAACAAGCCAACGATCAGCCATGCAAAGAGACCAAGAGACAGACTCTGGGAGAGAGAAGTAACACATCCTGTACAGACCTGGTCCCACTCAGAGTTCAATGTGTCAACTGTATTGTGCACCTCCTCTCCTTCACAACTGGTGCTGTCTCCCCCTGTCAGCACTTCACAGAGAGAGAGACGAGAGAGAGAGAGAGAGAGAGAGAGAGAGAGAGAGAGAGAGATCCTGCACAGAGAGAGAGAGAGAGAGAGAGACAACGAGAGAGAGAGAGAGAGAGAGAGAGAGAGAGAGAGAGAGAGAGAGAGAGAGAGAGAGAGAGAGAGAGAGAGAGAGAGAGACAGAGAACCCCAATACATCCTGCACAGACCTGGTCCCACTCTGCGTTCAGTGTGTCAACTGTACTGTGCACCTCCTCTCCTTCACAACTGGTGCTGTCTCCCCCTGTCAGCACTTCACACAGAGAGAGGAGAGAGAGAGAGAGAGAGAGAGAGAGAGAGAGAGAGAGAGAGAGAGAGAGAGAGAGAGAGACAGAGAACCCCAATACATCCTGCACAGACCTGGTCCCACTCTGCGTTCAGTGTGTCAACTGTACTGTGCACCTCCTCTCCTTCACAACTGGTGCTGTCTCCCCCTGTCAGCACTTCACACAGAGAGACAGAGAGAGAGAGAGAGAGAGAGAGAGAGAGAGAGAGAGAGAGAGAGAGAGAGAGAGAGAGAGAGAGAGAGACAGACCTGGAGCGTTCAGTGTGTCAACTGTACTGAGAGAGAGACAGAGAGAGAGAGAGAGAGAGAGAGAGAGAGAGAGAGAGAGAGAGAGAGAGAGAGAGAGAGAGAGAGAGAGAGAGAGAGAGAGAGAGAGAGAGAGAGAGAGAGAGAGAGAGAGAGAGAGAACCCCAATAGAGAGAGAGAGAGAGAGAGAGAGAGAGAGAGAGAGAGAGAGAGAGAGAGAGAGAGAGAGAGAGAGAGAGAGAGAGAGACAGAGAGACAGAGAACCCCAATACATCCTGCACAGACCTGGTCCCACTCTGCGTTCAGTGTGTCAACTGTATTGTGCACCTCCTCTCCTTCACAACTGGTGCTGTCTCCCCCTGTCAGCACTTCACACAGAGAGACAGAGAGAGAGATAACCCCAACACATCCTGCACAGACCTGGTCCCACTCTGCGTTCAGTTTGTCAACTGTATTGTGCACCTCCTCTCCTTCACAACTGGTGCTGTCTCCCCCTGTCAGCACTTCACACAGAGAGACAGAGAGAGAGATAACCCCAATACATCCTGCACAGACCTGGTCCCACTCTGCGTTCAGTGTGTCAACTGTACTGTGCACCTCCTCTCCTTCACAACTGGTGCTGTCTCCCCCTGTCAGCACTTCACAGAGTTCCTGGACTTTGTGCTGACTGGATTCATTCTTTTCACGCTCTGTCTGGAAAAGCTGCAGAGACAGGGAGATAACAATGATTGTAGATCATTAACATTATTCTATTTCCTCTTTCCTAAAAACATTTTATGTGTGCAAATGAGCAAGCAAGTATGCATATGGAACGCATGTTTATATACGCACATTACACTCACTTATGCACACACACATACACAAACACACTCACAATCTCTCTCTCTCACACGCACACACACACATACACACACAAACACATACACACTGTCACACTCACTCACACTCTCTCTCTCTCTCTCACACACACACACACACACACATGCACACTCTGAACATCACACACATATAAACACACGCACACAAAATGACACACACACACACACACACACAAACATGATACCCCTCTCTCAGAATTCACACATATAAACTCACGCACACAAAATGACACACACACACACATAAACATGATACCCCTCTCTTTCTCTTTCACACACACATCACACACACACACACACACACACTCACATCACACACACACTCACAACGTCACACACACACGCATACAAAATGCCACACACACACAAACACACTCCCTCTCTCTCTTTTTCTTTCCCTTTCTCTTTCTCTCAGAAGGATCCATTTTACCTGTATCTCCTGCGACAGCCCGGCTAGCTGCTGAAGGGAAAGTTTGGTCTGTTGCTGCTCCTCCTCATCCTGTTTCTCGCCACTTTCAAAAATCCTCTTCTTTTCTCGCAGCCAACACGACAGGGCGGCCGACTTGGAATGGAAAGTCTGCCACTGGTCTATCCGGTCGTCTAGGAGACCCTATGATATGGTAATGATGAATCACAGGCATGAGACTGAGAAATTATGATTTAGGATGAAAAGTGGCTGAAAAAAGGATGAAGCCCCCTGAAACTGACACTCATTCGTAATCTAAGACTTAAAAACAGCATTAGAAATAGAATTGATATATTAATTCATTTGTATTCACTCATAAGAAGTGTTTCTATATTCAGTTGACCTTTTTTATGACCTCTGAGGCCATCAAAAAGAATGAAATTACCATATTTTTCAGCTGATAAGGCGATACTTTCCCCCCAGACTGAAAGCCATGCGCTTTTAATATGACAAACAATATAGTAAGAATATAGAAGAACACAATGGGAATGTTGTGTACAATTTAGGGGGTGCGCCTATAGTCCAAAAAATACAGTAGCCTAAAGGCTGAACAATCTGATGCCTAACATTGATGAAATAAAGAAGAAGCGGAAGAAGAAGCAAGAAATAGTACATGTTCCATGATCTAACATTCCGTGCATGTAATTCACACAGACACATATGCAGGGTTGCTGTAGAAGAAGGCCATGAAACCTCTGCTGTCAAAGCCATCAATACTCAGTAGGCTCACTCCCCCAAAACCCATAATAACCAGGGCCTGTATTCACGTTGAGATAGCATGAGACTTAGCATCATGCTAACTTAGAAGCTCTTCCAAAAGTCCTATTAAATCCTATAGAACATTGGAAAGCTTCTAAGTTAGCATCATGCTAAGTCTCATGCTATCGCAATGTGAATACAGGCCCTGGATGTTAATTTCTTAAATAGTTGATGGGGAGAGGGGCGGAGCGGGGGGGAGGAGGGGAGGACGGGCGGAAACCTCAAAACCTGGGATATTCACAATCACCGATACTTTTGTTCAGCGGGGATGGGGAGGGGTGGGTGTGGGTGGGGATACAAAATGATGTCATAGCTCACGGAACTTTCAATGACGTTTTCCTTAAATCTCTCATCTCTGCAACTTTTTTTTTACCGCTGTTAACCAAAAAAACCGGAAGCCACAATTTTTTGCACCCCTAAAACTGGATTTCTAACGTGTTCCAGAAATGTTGCACCCCTGCATATGCAATGAAACAGTTAACACCATTCCCACTCAATCAATCACTCTTCAATCAAACAGTCAACACCATTCCCACTCAATCAATCACTCTTCAATCAAACAGTCAACACCATTCCCACTCAATCAATCACTGTTCCAGAAATGTTGCACCCCTGCATATGCAATGAAACAGTTAACACCATTCCTACTCAATCAGTCACTCTTCAATCAAACAGTTAACACCATTCCTACTCAATCAATCACTCTTCGTTCATGCACTGACAATTGGAGAAGCCTTTGAGCATACATGCATACAACAATGTGAGTAGGTATTACATCAATTTAATCAATTTGAATTTTATTCTCTGTGTGTGCATGTATGAGTGTGTGTCAATTCTTGAAAAAACCCACCCCACAATGCTCTATGTAGTTGCATTGTGCAGAGATGTGTGTGTGTCTGTGTGTGTGTGTGTGTGTGTGTGTCTGTGTGTGTGTGTGTCTGTGTGTGTTGTGTGCGTGTGTGTGTTGTGTGCGTGTGCATGCATGCATGCATGTGTGTGTGTGCATGTGTGTGCGAAGGTGTGTCTGAGAGTGTGTGTGAGTGTGTGTGTGTGTGTGGGGGGGGGGGGGGTGTAGGTGTATGTGTGGGGGGGGTGTAGGTGTGTGTGTTGGTGCGTGTGTGTATGTGTCAGAGCTTAATCTAGGATTTATGAAAAAGGGGGGCAGTCCCCCCCTCATATCAAAAAAAGGGGGGCACTCCCCCCATTCCAACCCCACATCACATGCATAAGAACCAGTTCCTCCCCCACCCTCGTACACAGACCTCAGTCAGTCAGCCACGGCCACTTTTTCGACCAGTCATTTTGGAACCGATGTTCCTTTGCACTGCCACTGTTGTCATTCTTTTCCGATGTTTTACATGTAGAAGCCTTTTCTTCGAGGTCTTCACACTCGCTTGGAACAGGATTTATTTTTTCACTTTGCCTCCGCGAAAATCAAAATCAAACAGGGTCCCTGCCCGCTTCATTTTGAAGAACATTCAAGATTGCGTCCGAAACTCTCGCAACTTCCTGTCGGTAGAATGAGAAGAATGCAATTGGTTGATTAACACTAACATTTTGTCAAGAACCAATGAAATGTCGAGAAATCCTTCACTCCTGCTCGATACTTTCAGTTTGTCCAGACGACGGGTTTAGCAGACGACAAAGGTCTTCCCGCATCAATCGGTAAAAACTGCGGGCCGTTCTGCAAATGTGCGGGACTCGGCCCGCTCCCCGCGCCGATTATCGCGGGAAGGAACAGAATTTCGGGGGATTTTACCAATCCCGTGCTCTAGATTAAGCTCTGATGTATGTGCATATGCACCAACTTGCCTTTCTTTGCCGAACGCCCACCACCACCCTCTGCCACAGCAGCACCATCGTCTGCAGAAGGTTAAAGAACCTGCCAGCCACGACATCCCACTCTTTACTGGTTGACACTGCTGCTGCTGTTGATGTGGCTACTGCTGCTGTTGATGTGGCTACTGCTGCTGTTGATGTGGCTACTGCTGCTGTTGATGTGGCTACTGCTGCTGTTGATGTTGCTGTGGTCGATACTGTTGTTGTTGTGGTTTCCAGAATGTCCTGTCCCTCTTTCAAGATGGAGTGAAGAATTAGTTGGTGGATGAAGAGTTCATCTTCAAAGACCTGTCACAAAATTAAAAGAAAAAATAATACAGGTAAGGTTTGAGAAAATCAGTTAAATGGAATATTTACACAGTTCAGTTGATTAGGAAAAAGTGATTCAAATGAACAAATATACTATGGAAATTGTGAAAGAGAGAGACAGAGAGAAACAACATACAGACAGAGAGACAGAGAAACAACATACAGACAGAGAGAGACAGAGACAGAGAAACAACATACAGACAGAGAGAGACAGAGAAACAACATACAGACAGAGACAGAGAGAGAGAGAAAACAACATACAGACAGAGAGAGAGAGACAACATACAGACAGAGAGACAGAGAAACAACATACAGACAGAGAGACAGAAACAACATACAGACAGACAGACATACAGACAGAGAGACAGAGAAAACAACATACAGACAGAGAGAGAGAAACATACAGACAGAGAGACAGAGAAACAACATACAGACAGAGAGACAGAGAAACAACATACAGACAGAGAGAGAGAAACAACATACAGACAGAGAGACAGAGAAACAACATACAGACAGAGAGAGAGAAACAACATACAGACAGAGAGACAGAGAAACAACATACAGACAGAGAGAGAGAAACAACATACAGACAGAGAGACAGAGAAACAACATACAGACAGAGAGAGAGAGAAACAACATACAGACAGAGAGACAGAGAAACAACATACAGACAGAGAGAGAGAAACAACATACAGACAGAGAGACAGAGAAACAACATACAGACAGACAGAGAGAGAGAAACAACATACAGACAGAGAGACAGAGAAACAACATACAGACAGAGAGACAGAGAAACAACATACAGACAGAGAGACAGAGAAACAACATACAGACAGAGAGAGACAGAGAAACAACATACAGACAGAGAGAGAGAAACAGCATACAGACAGAGAGAGAGAGAAACAACATACAGACACAGAGAGAGAAACAACATACAGACAGAGAGAGAGAAACAACATACAGACACAGAGAGAGAAACAACATACAGAGAGAGAGAGAGACAGAGAAACAACATACAGACAGAGAGAGAGACAGAGAAACAACATACAGACAAAGAGAGACAGAGAAACAACATACAGACAGAGAGAGACAGAGAAACAACATACAGACAAAGAGAGACAGAGAAACAACATACAGACAGAGAGAGAGAAACAACATACAGACAGAGAGAGACAGAGAAACAACATACAGACAGAGAGAGACAGAGAAACAACATACAGACAGAGAGAGAGAAACAACATACAGACAGAGAGAGACAGAGAAACAACATACAGACAGAGAGAGACAGAGAAACAACATACAGACAGAGAGAGACAGAGAAACAGCATACAGACAGAGAGAGAGAAACAGCATACAGACAGAGAGAGAGAAACAGCATACAGACAGAGAGAGACAGAGAAACAACATACAGACAGAGAGAGAGAAACAACATACAGACAGAGAGAGACAGAGAAACAGCATACAGACAGAGAGAGACAGAGAAACAACATACAGACAGAGAGAGACAGAGAAACAGCATACAGACAGAGAGAGACAGAGAAACAACATACAGACAGAGAGAGAGAGAAACAACATACAGACAGAGAGAGACAGAGAAACAACATACAGACACAGAGAGAGAAACAATATACAGACAGAGAGAGACAGAGAAACAGCATACAGACAGAGAGAGACAGAGAAACAACATACAGACAGAGAGACAGAGAAACAGCATACAGACAGAGAGAGACAGAGAAACAACATACAGACAGAGAGAGACAGAGAAACAACATACAGACAGAGAGAGAGAGACAACAACATACAGACAGAGAGAGACAGAGAAACAACATACAGACAGAGAGAGACAGAGAAACAACATACAGACACAGAGAGAGAGAAACAACATACAGACAGAGAGAGACAGAGAAACAGCATACAGACAGAGAGAGACAGAGAAGAGACATACAGAGAGAAAGAGAGAGAGAGAAACAACATACAGACAGAGAGAGACAGAGAAACAACATACAGACAGAGAGAGAGAGAGAAACAACATACAGACAGAGAGAGACAGAGAAACAACATACAGACAGAGAGAGAGAAACAACATACAGACAGAGAGAGAGAAACAACATACAGACAGAGAGAGACAGAGAAACAACATACAGACAGAGAGAGACAGAGAAACAACATACAGACACAGAGAGAGAAACAACATACAGACAGAGAGAGACAGAGAAACAGCATACAGACAGAGAGAGAGAGAGAAACAGCATACAGACAGAGAGAGACAGAGAAACAACATACAGACAGAGAGAGACAGAGAAACAACATACAGACAGAGAGAGAGAAACAACATACATGAGAGACAGAGAAACAACATACAGACAGAGAGAGACAGAGAAACAACATACAGACACAGAGACAGACAGAGAAACAACATACAGACAGAGAGAGAGAAACAACATACAGACAGAGAGAGAGAGAGAAACAGCATACAGAGAGAGAGAGAGAAACAACATACAGACAGAGAGAGACAGAGAAACAACATACAGACAGAGAGAGAGAAACAACATACAGACAGAGAGAGAGAGAAACAACATACAGACAGAGAGAGAGAGAAACAGCATACAGACAGAGAGAGAGAAACAGCATACAGACAGAGAGAGACAGAGAAACAGCATACAGACAGAGAGAGAGAAACAACATACAGACAGAGAGAGACAGAGAAACAGCATACAGACAGAGAGAGAGAAACAACATACAGACAAGAGAGAGAGAAACAGCATACAGACAGAGAGAGAGAGAAACAACATACAGACAGAGAGAGACAGAGAAACAACATACAGACAGAGACAGACAGAGAAACAACATACAGACAGAGAGAGACAGAAACAACATACAGACAAGAGCAGAGAAACAACATACAGACAGAGAGACAGAGAAACAGCATACAGACAGAGAGAGAGAAACAACATACAGACAAGAGACAGAGAAACAGCATACAGACATATAGAGACAACATACAGAAAGGAGAGACAACATACAGACAGATAGACAGAGAAACAACATACAGACAGAGAGAGACAGAGAAACACATACAGACAGAGAGAGACAGAGAAACAACATACAGACAGAGAGAGACAGAGAAACAACATACAGACAGACAGACAGAGACACAACATACAGACAGACAGAGACAGAGAAACAACATACAGACAGAGAAGAGAAACAACATACAGACATACAGATAGAGACAGACAGAGAGACAGAGAAACAACATACAGACAGACAGACAGAGAAACAACATACAGACAGAGAAGAGCAGACATACACAGAGAGACAGAGAAACAACATACAGACAGAGAGACAGAGAAAGACATACAGATATAGAGACAGAGAAACAACATACAGAAAGGAGAGAAACAACATACAGAGAGAGACAGAGAAACAACATACAGACAGAGAGCAGAGAAACAACATACAGACAGACAGAACAGAGAAACAACATACAGACAGAGATACAGAGAAACAACATACAGACAGAGAAGACAGAGAAACAACATACAGACAGACAGAGAGAGAAACAACATACATACAGATAGAGACAGAGAAACAACATACAGAAAGAGACAGAGAAACAACATACAGACAGATAGAGAGAAACAACATACAGACAGAGAGAGAGAAACAACATACAGACAGACAGAGAGAGCAGACACACATACAGACAGACAGAGAGAGAAACAACATACAGACAGACATAGAGACAGAGACAGACAGAAGAGGCAGACATACATATACAGACAGAGAGAGAGAGAAGAGAAAAGAGCATACAGACATACATAGAGAGACAGAGAGAGAGAGAGAGAGAGAGAGAGAGAAGAGCAGAAACAACATACAGACAGAGAGAGAGAGAAACAACATACACATATGCACGCATGCACAAACACACACACACACACATAGACATAATGATATGCACACACGCACACTGAGAGAAAGAAAGAGAAGACTCACTTAAGAGAGAGTGACAAAGAAAGAAACATATAGACTCATAGAGACAGACAGAAAGGCAGACATACATATAGAGACAGAGACTGGACACAAAAAACAATCATTTTACAAAGCAGGGTGTAGCTGCGAGTTGGGACTCAGAATAAGCGGCGTAGGAGCAACACCACTGTACAGCCCAGAAGATGGGACAACAAAAAAACAAAAAATAAAAAAACAATGACTGACCTGACACTGTTTCTGCTGCTCCACCAGCCACGGCAGGTAGCTGGCAATGGGTGTTGCCAACACATTCTGCGATGCCGTCAGAACTTGCAGCCAATGCCGGCACTGGGTGCCAAAGCTTTGCCGTGACAACAGATGGTGCTGAAGACTGCGGCATCGGTCACGGCACTGGGTGAGCCGCTGTCGCCACAGACTGTTGAGATGTTTGAGGGTGGAGGAGTCCTTGGAGTTCAGGGTTGGTGCTAGGGTGTTGAGGAGGCTGAGTTGCTGGCCTTTATCCTGTGGAAAGAGAGAGTAAAGAGCACATAACAACTTGTTATGCAGTTTATCTGGGGCAGATTCTAAGGTATAGTTGCTGGCCTTTATCCTGTGGAAAGAGAGAGAGCAAAGAGCACATAACAACTTGTTATGCAGTTTATCTGGGGCAGATTCTAAGGTATAGCTGCTGGGCTTTATCCTGTGGAAAGAGAGAGTAAAGAGCACATAACAACTTGTTATGCAGTTTATCTGGGGCAGTTTCTAAGGTACAGTTGCTGGCCTTTATCCTGTGGACAGAGAGAGAGCAAAGAGCACATAACAACTTGTTATGCAGTTTATCTGGGGCAGATTCTAAGGTATAGCTGCTGGGCTTTATCCTGTGGAAAGAGAGAGTAAAGAGCACATAACAACTTGTTATGCAGTTTATCTGGGGCAGTTTCTAAGGTACAGTTGCTGGCCTTTATCCTGTGGACAGAGAGAGAGTAAAGAGCACATAACAACTTGTTATGCAGTTTATCTGGGGCAGATTCTAAGGTATAGCTGCTGGGCTTTATCCTGTGGAAAGAGAGAGTAAAGAGCACATAACAACTTGTTATGCAGTTTATCTGGGGCAGTTTCTAAGGTACAGTTGCTGGCCTTTATCCTGTGGACAGAGAGAGAGTAAAGAGCACATAACAACTTGTTATGCAGTTTATCTGGGGCAGATTCTAAGGTATAGCTGCTGGGCTTTATCCTGTGGAAAGAGAGAGTAAAGAGCACATAACAACTTGTTATGCAGTTTATCTGGGGCAGTTTCTAAGGTACAGTTGCTGGCCTTTATCCTGTGGACAGAGAGAGAGTAAAGAGCACATAACAACTTGTTATGCAGTTTATCTGGGGCAGATTCTAAGGTATAGCTGCTGGGCTTTATCCTGTGGAAAGAGAGAGTAAAGAGCACATAACAACTTGTTATGCAGTTTATCTGGGGCAGTTTCTAAGGTACAGTTGCTGGCCTTTATCCTGTGGACAGAGAGAGAGTAAAGAGCACATAACAACTTGTTATGCAGTTTATCTGGGGCAGATTCTAAGGTACAGTTGCTGGCCTTTATCCTGTGGAAAGAGAGAGAGCAAAGAGAGTGACAGATTAGAGAAAGTTACAAATACAGAACTTCTAGGTGGGGGAACTATTTGTGCGAAAGACCCCCCTGGTATTCCCATGGGAGGTTTCACCCACATATCCCCACACCATAAAACACAACAACATCCTCACTTATAACAGACACAGGATGAGTTCTACTCATTGACCAGGGGGAGACAAGCAGTACCACTGGTACTACCAGTAAAAAGGTGGAATATCTCTCCCACTACTCCACACAGCTTAATCATAAAAATAATTGCACAAAAGCAAAAGAAAAAAAAACACCCACCTGAAACTTCCCCAACAGCCCTCTCATTTCATCAAGCCTCCCTCCAAGCCTCCTCTCCTCCTCCTCCTCCTCTACCAGGGAACGGGTGAGTGCGCTCTCTTCTTCTTCTCTCTCTCCTCCCACCATCTTGCCAACGTGTTCCAAAAACTCCAAAACAGCCACGGAGGTTTCCTGGAACTTCAAAATTCTTGCCAGGTCTTTGCGCGTTTCTTGTGCATGTTCTGACGTCAGTTGCCGCAAAGCGTCGAGACGTTGGTGGAGGGAGGAGTGACGGGAGGAGAGGAGAGGGAGGAGGGTGGATGATGATGATGATGATGACAGGAGTTGGGTGAGGCCTTCGCACGATTCTGGATCCAGCTCGGAGATTTGGTTTCCCGCTTGGTCCAGTTCCAGCAAGAGATTCTGTAGACAGAGGAAGAAGATATGGTCGTTTTTAACATATTCACCGATTACAAAAACCAAAAACACTGAAAACAATCTCTTTTTAAGACGTTTTCCACAGCTGATCCATTATTTTTAAAATCCAAAACAAATCGGAGCTGACTAAAACTAGAAGCAGAAAAAAAGTAGATAATTGTATACTATAACTTACGCAGATTCTTCAATACGCAAGTGTAACAGAAAGAACTTTGCTGCGACTGGTTTAGTTATGACACACGAAAGATGCAACTGTGCTTGCTCAATGTTAACTTCTTTAAATCAGACAACTTAAATAGAACAAAGAAAAGTTTCTGTTTCTATAAAAATTGCTCTTCATCGATCTCTCTCTCTCTCTCTCTCTCTCTCTCTCTCTCTCTCTCTCTCTCTCTCTCTCTCTCTCTCTCTCTCTCACTCACACACTCACTCTCTCTATCTCTCTTATTCATAACCAATCTGTGAAAAACACAAGCACTCAAAATTTCTCACCTCACACTTTTCCACATCCTCCTCCACACAATGATATTCCTCCTCCTCCTCTTCCTTCTGCTCCTCCTCCTTCTCTCCCACCTCCTTCCCCCTCCGTCCCATCAGAGTGAAGCACTCCCTCTCTTTCTTCTCTACCAAGGATTCCACGTCAGTAAGCTGAGCTTCATATTTCTGCCACACTCCAAGATTGGATTCCAGCTGCTTCAAACGCTCTGAGATTTCTTCCACTAGACTGTCCCACTTCGTTCTGAAACAAGAACAACGAAGCCATCAGTTTTTAATAATGATAATGATAATGAATTTATGGAGGCTTACCTTGAATGAGTGATCATAAAGAGCTTCACAATTAAGTGTTCATTAACAAGCAGACAACCAAGAATAGTATTCAAGAATAACACAGATGAGCAACAACACACGCACAAACACAAAGTAGCGCGCACGCACACACACACACACACACATATACAAAATTGCGAAAGATTTGTACACTAGTAAAACATCATCACCTCCCACAGAGTGGAACCAAGCAAATACACTCAAAACACTTCATCAAGGATGAGGGGTGGGGGGTCTTTTCTGAACACATTATTGTCAATAAACTGGACGCAGTTAGGCCCCCTTAGTACAAGGAGTTCAGGGCCAACACACTTCATCAAGGAGGAGGGGTGGGGGTCTTTTCTGAACACATTATTGTCAATAAACTGGGCGCAGTCTCCATAAAGTTTGCTTTAAGGCCATGTGCACATTTATGCACAAGTTCCGTACAGAAACCCACCAGCAATCCGCAAAAAAACACCTGTCAGTAAGAAATATGGTGTGGTGTACAAACAGGCACAAACCCACCCCCTTATTACTGACTTCCTTTACTTTATTTGTGGATTACAGATGGGATATGCACATGGGACATACATATGTGTGCACACATCCTGATGTTTTTTTAAGACAATTATATTCCAACGTCCATGTGGGGATATCGGAGGGGTCTTTCAGTACAAGTAGTTCCCCCACCTTCTGGAAGTTCTGCGCTAGAAACTTCGAATACTCTATCACTTTCTTTGACTCTACCTTTTCCATTTGCTTACTATCTTTGTTCTAGAAATTCCTACAAAATTTGTCTCCAGACCAAGACGGACATGCTGGGCCTATTTCTTAGTTGGGCGTATAACAGCAGCATGATTCATCTACGTTCATATGACAGGAAACTGTCTGAGCGATCGACAAAGAAAAAGAAAAAAAATATTGCAAAAACAAAAAATCCATGCACCTGAGAGCAGACGCAGATGACTGTATGTCTGCATCCTCTTCCTCCTCCTCCTCCTTGTCTTGGTCAGGTGGGGGAGACATTCCATCGCACTGTTCACTCAGGGCTTTAGCCTGGGAAGCCAGGGAGTCCACGTCTGACGTGTGAGCGGTCATCTCCTGTTGGACAGCCTGTAAAGAAAGGCAGAACAAAGGACATCAGAAACAACAGATGGACACACTTTGAATGGACATGCTGTAATAAAGACAGGCAGAACCAAGGACATCAGAAACAACAGATGGACACTGAATGGAGATGCTGTAATAAAGACAGGCAGAACAAAGGACATCACAACAGATGGACACTGAATGGACATGCTGTAATAAAGACAGGCAGAACCAAGGACATCAGAAACAACAGATGGACACACTTTGAATGGACATGCTGTAATAAAGACAGGCAGAACCAAGGACATCAGAAACAACAGATGGACACACTTTGAATGGAGATGCTGTAATAAAGACAGGCAGAACCAAGGACATCAGAAACAACAGATGGACACACTTTGAATGGACATGCTGTAATAAAGACAGGCAGAACAAAGGACATCAGAAACAACAGATGGACACACTTTGAATGGACATGCTGTAATAAAGACAGGCAGAACAAAGGACATCAGAAACAACAGATGGACACTGAATGGACATGCTGTAATAAAGACAGGCAGAACAAAGGACATCAGAAACAACAGATGGACACTGAATGGACATGCTGTAATAAAGACAGGCAGAACAAAGGACATAACAACAGATGGACACACTTTGAATGGACATGCTGTAATAAAGACAGGCAGAACAAAGGACATCAGAAACAACAGATGGACACTGAATGGACATGCTGTAATAAAGACAGGCAGAACAAAGGACATAACAACAGATGGACACACTTTGAATGGAGATGCTGTAATAAAGACAGGCAGAACCAAGGACATCAGAAACAACAGATGGACACACTTTGAATGGAGATGCTGTAATAAAGACAGGCAGAACAAAGGACATCAGAAACAACAGATGGACACACTTTGAATGGACATGCTGTAATAAAGACAGGCAGAACAAAGGACATCAGAAACAACAGATGGACACACTTTGAATGGACATGCTGTAATAAAGACAGGCAGAACAAAGGACATCAGAAACAACAGATGGACACACTTTGAATGGACATGCTGTAATAAAGACAGGCAGAACCAAGGACATCAGAAACAACAGATGGACACACTTTGAATGGACATGCTGTAATAAAGACAGGCAGAACCAAGGACATCAGAAACAACAGATGGACACTGAATGGACATGCTGTAATAAAGACAGGCAGAACAAAGGACATCAGAAACAACAGATGGACACTGAATGGACATGCTGTAATAAAGACAGGCAGAACAAAGGACATCAGAAACAACAGATGGACACACTTTGAATGGACATGCTGTAATAAAGACAGGCAGAACAAAGGACATCAGAAACAACAGATGGACACACTTTGAATGGACATGCTGTAATAAAGACAGGCAGAACCAAGGACATCAGAAACAACAGATGGACACACTTTGAATGGACATGCTGTAATAAAGACAGGCAGAACAAAGGACATCAGAAACAACAGATGGACACACTTTGAATGGACATGCTGTAATAAAGACAGGCAGAACAAAGGACATCAGAAACAACAGATGGACACACTTTGAATGGACATGCTGTAATAAAGACAGGCAGAACAAAGGACATCAGAAACAACAGATGGACACTGAATGGACATGCTGTAATAAAGACAGGCAGAACAAAGGACATAACAACAGATGGACACACTTTGAATGGACATGCTGTAATAAAGACAGGCAGAACAAAGGACATCAGAAACAACAGATGGACACTGAATGGACATGCTGTAATAAAGACAGGCAGAACAAAGGACATAACAACAGATGGACACACTTTGAATGGAGATGCTGTAATAAAGACAGGCAGAACCAAGGACATCAGAAACAACAGATGGACACACTTTGAATGGAGATGCTGTAATAAAGACAGGCAGAACAAAGGACATCAGAAACAACAGATGGACACACTTTGAATGGAGATGCTGTAATAAAGACAGGCAGAACCAAGGACATCAGAAACAACAGATGGACACACTTTGAATGGACATGCTGTAATAAAGACAGGCAGAACCAAGGACATCAGAAACAACAGATGGACACACTTTGAATGGACATGCTGTAATAAAGACAGGCAGAACCAAGGACATCAGAAACAACAGATGGACACACTTTGAATGGACATGCTGTAATAAAGACAGGCAGAACCAAGGACATCAGAAACAACAGATGGACACATTGAATGGACATGCTGTAATAAAGACAGGCAGAACCAAGGACATCAGAAACAACAGATGGACACTGAATGGACATGCTGTAATAAAGACAGGCAGAACAAAGGACATCAGAAACAACAGATGGACACTGAATGGACATGCTGTAATAAAGACAGGCAGAACAAAGGACATCAGAAACAACAGATGGACACTGAATGGACATGCTGTAATAAAGACAGGCAGAACAAAGGACATCAGAAACAACAGATGGACACAATTTGAATGGACATGCTGTAAAAGAGGATGATGGCCGTGCACACATCAGACACAGAAACCTCATGCGCTTATCCCCAAATACCTATAGGGCCACACTTTCTTACAGACTGAGACCCCTGCGCCTTATAATATGACTGATAGCATAGTCAGAAAAAAGAGTACAGGGACGGGAAGTGTCCGCCAAACAGCAAATCTCTGCTAAAACTACATTGCTTTTCTGTCCGGAAAAAAAAGTCTTGTCTGCCAAAATAAAATAAAACAAAAATGTAGCTATCCTAATGCTGTTCAAGGACTTCAATTAGTAAAAAAGGCTTCAGCATTACCCCCTGGACCCCTACAAGGGGCCTTCTGTGGCCACCAGACCCCCGCTTTTCAGCTTTTTTTAACTTTTCCAATTCCCATGTCTTTCGTTTACTTATTTGCGGATACGCATATGAGGTTTGTGAGTCTAATGTGTGCACAGCCTTATATAACTGAAGATGGTAAATTGACTGGCATACTACTTCAGTCTGCCTTATCAATCGAATCTATCCAAGACAATCCTTATTTCCTTGTCTCCCCATATTCTTCCGCCATAAAATGTACCTAATAAAACAAAAATGACTAATAATAGCTCATACACTTACTTTAACTTCCATTCAAGCAGGTTTTATGACCAAGAACCTTTTTTTCTCAAAAGTTGAATCCATTTAGAAGCACTGAAATTACACCTGCCAATGTGTAGAACGCCCTACCTCTCTCCTCCTCCCCCCCCCCCCCTCCTCTTCCCATCCCCTCTATATCCCTTTCTCCCCCCCCCCCCCCTTATCTCCTCTCTTGTTCTTACCTTCAACCTTTCAACCTGAGCCGCCAAGTCCCCCACATTCAGCCCCCCCCCCCCCCCCCCCCCCCTTATCTCCTCTCTTGTTCTTACCTTCAACCTTTCAACCTGAGCCGCCAAGTCCCCTACATTCAGCGGCCCCCCCTTCTCTCCTTCCAGCTCAGAACAACACCCCCCACGGTTATCCAGCAAATGCCTTGCCAGGCTCATTTTATGATTGAGCGTGTGTTGAAGAGCCTTGAAGAGACGCCACTCCTCCGTCAAAGTTTCCAGCCGATGCTGAGTCTCTGTCACTCGCCGCTGCACTTCTTCTTCCTGCTGGTTCAAAGACCCGAGGGTGCGTTCAACGCTCTGTCTGCCCTTGGCGTGCTCTTTGTTGTTGCCTATCAGCTGAATGATGTTTCGGCCTAGTGACTGAATGTGCCCCATGTCTTCTTTGGTGGGCTGAGGTTTGTCCAGTTGAGTTTGAATCTCCTGGAAAATATGTAGACACATCCAGTGTTATTGTGATCAAATAGCATACTTTGTACACTTTATCTTCTGCTGACAGTACCACAGTGAAAAAAACATTCACAAATTTACAACACACAAAAATGAAAAGTGCGATCATAGCATTCTCAGGTAAGAAAATACACTACACACACACACACCACACTGACACACGCGCGCAGCGCGCGCGCACACGCACGCACGCACGCACACACACACACACACACACCACACCTGTTGAGTAGGGTTAGCCTAATGTATTGTCCATAATACAATCCCCAAACTGCCACCCCAGAGTTCCTCAACATTTCCTACAAATCTATATATAATTGAAGTTTTAAAAGACTTAGCATCAGCTGTTTACTAAAAATATTGAGGGTGCGGGGTGGTCACAGCAGGCGGTCAGCTCATTCCCACTATGTAGCAACAAACCAGCCCACCTTGCAATGACCAAGGGTCACTCTGACGGCCCCCTCACAGGGTGGTCACTATGTAGCAACAAACCAGCCCACCTTGCAATGACCAAGGGCCACTCTGACGGCCCCCTCACAAGGGGCAGGGTGGTCACAGCAGGCGGTCAGCTGTCCATCCTCCAAGCCGCTCAGCCACTCCTGCCTCTCACTGACTAACGACTCCAGGGATGACCACTGGTCGGTCAGCCTGGTCAGGTACTGCAGTCTGTCCTCCACACTGCACCGTACCTGGACAGAAGAATTAAAGTGTATGTGTGCATGCCAGTCTCTTGTCTTCGACTACGACTTACAGACACCAAGAGGAGATAGCTGATTGCGATTCCAGAGGCCTGGGATGGAATTTGTCAATAATAATAATAATAATGAACATATTCACAACGCCTCACCTCCAATGAAGGGGCTCTAAGTGCTTTACAAGATGAAATAAGAATAAGAAGAAACATTCAAACAAGAGAGAAAAACAAAAGTACAAAACAACCCAAACGCCATAATTTAGAGGCTATGCAATCAGTAGGTCTCACACACTTTCAGAACACACACACACACAGACACCGCACAACACACACCCTTGGAAAAGCGGCACACATGTATGCACACACACACATCTACAAATCAATTACAACTATATACATACCAACTTTGAGATCTTTACAACAATCTGTATGTATTATTCTGTCATTCTAAATTACAGAAGACAGCATTAACAACCTTACTCTGATCCTCAAAAACATCGATACACAATTTTTCATGCAGTCCAATTGTGAATCAAGCAAAGTCCCATTTTTATTTTTCTCGTTAATATACACCGAGACACTGACCTTGGTCCACCGGCGGTCCAACTGGTCCACAGTGTTGGTCCATTTCTGCGCGGCCTTGGAGGAGGCAGGGGGCTGGTCCGGTCCAATCTGGTGGTCCGGTGAGGGGGAGGTGACAGAGGCCTTCATGGCATCCATCATCCACTGCTTCATGCTCAGCTCTACCTTGTACACCTTGGGAAATGCAAAAAAACAAATGGATGTTTAGTGCTCTTGGGATCAATGACGCTTTATACTGAACATTCTCTGCTCCTCTCTCGTGCACTGAAACACATGCACTACCTACATCAAATGATCATTCTTATGTGTCACACGCGGATGTGTGTGTGTGTATGAGTGTGCTTGAATGCATGTGCATGGTGTGTGTGAGCATGCATGCACGCATGGGACATGTGTGTGTGCATGCGTGTGTAAGTACATGCTAGTGTGCATTTGCATGTGAGTGCATGTCTGCGTATGGGTACTATGTATGTGCATGAATGGGTACTCTCTCATCTGACATTTCTTCATCCACACTTGCACCTCAACGGCAGTGGTTAATGGCATCTTGCCGTCTCTCTCTCTCTCTTCTTTTTACCTGACACTTCTTCATCAGCACTTGCACATCAGCAGCAGCGGTCAGCGGCGATTTGGCGTCTCTCTTCACGGCTTTCTCCAGGGCTCCGACAAATGTCTGCAGCTCTCCGGTCATCTTCTCCGGCCGGAGACCTCTGGCCAGTGTCTCCAAAACGTGCTGCTGGTGGAGAGCCTTCCCCAGGTCTTCCCAGTCTTCCTGGAGGGTCTTCAGATCGCGCACACTTCTGTCTTCCTCGGTGGTTGTGTTCGTCAGCGCTTTGTGTGTGGACTCTAGTCTGGATTTCAGGCTGTGTTGATTCTGCATCTCTTTGTGAATGTCCTGGATTGGGAAGATAAAGAAAAGAGATGGTGAGTATCCTGGTTCATAAACTGTGTGGAAAAGACAACATGACTCTGTGGGTGGTATCCATGTCACTGTCTGGTGTATGGGTGGTATCCATGTCACTGTCTGGTGTATGGGTGGTATCCATGTCACTGTCTGGTGTATGGGTGGTATCCATGTCACTGTCTGGTGTGTGGGTGGTATCCATGTCACTGTCTGGTGTATGGGTGGTATCCATGTCACTGTCTGGTGTATGGGTGGTATCCATGTCACTGTCTGGTGTATGGGTGGTATCCATGTCACTGTATGGGTGGTATCCATGTCACTGTCTGGTGTATGGGTGGTATCCATGTCACTGTCTGGTGTATGGGTGGTATCCATGTCACTGTCTGGTGTATGGGTGGTATCCATGTCACTGTCTGGTGTATGGGTGGTATCCATGTCACTGTGTGGTGTATGGGTGGTATCCATGTGTGGTGTATGGGTGGTATCCATGTCACTGTCTGGTGTATGGGTGGTATCCATGTCACTGTCTGGTGTATGGGTGGTATCCATGTCACTGTCTGGTGTATGGGTGGTATCCATGTCACTGTCTGGTGTGTGGGTGGTATCCATGTCACTGTCTGGTGTATGGGTGGTATCCATGTCACTGTCTGGTGTATGGGTGGTATCCATGTCACTGTCTGGTGTATGGGTGGTATCCATGTCACTGTCTGGTGTATGGGTGGTATCCATGTCACTGTCTGGTGTATGGGTGGTATCCATGTCACTGTCTGGTGTATGGGTGGTATCCATGTCACTGTCTGGTGTATGGGTGGTATCCATGTCACTGTCTGGTGTATGGGTGGTATCCATGTCACTGTCTGGTGTGTGGGTGGTATCCATGTCACTGTCTGGTGTGTGGGTGGTATCCATGTCACTGTCTGGTGTGTGGGTGGTATCCATGTCACTGTCTGGTGTGGGTGGTATCCATGTCACTGTCTGGTGTATGGGTGGTATCCATGTCACTGTCTGGTGTATGGGTGGTATCCATGTCACTGTCTGGTGTATGGGTGGTATCCATGTCACTGTCTGGTGTATGGGTGGTATCCATGTCACTGTCTGGTGTATGGGTGGTATCCATGTCACTGTCTGGTGTATGGGTGGTATCCATGTCACTGTGTGGTGTATGGGTGGTATCCATGTCACTGTCTGGTGTATGGGTGGTATCCATGTCACTGTCTGGTGTATGGGTGGTATCCATGTCACTGTCTGGTGTATGGGTGGTATCCATGTCACTGTCTGGTGTGTGGGTGGTATCCATGTCACTGTCTGGTGTATGGGTGGTATCCATGTCACTGTCTGGTGTATGGGTGGTATCCATGTCACTGTCTGGTGTATGGGTGGTATCCATGTCACTGTCTGGTGTATGGGTGGTATCCATGTCACTGTCTGGTGTATGGGTGGTATCCATGTCACTGTGGGTGTATGGGTGGTATCCATGTCACTGTGTGGTGTATGGGTGGTATCCATGTCACTGTCTGGTGTATGGGTGGTATCCATGTCACTGTCTGGTGTATAGGTGGTATCCATGTCACTGTCTGGTGTATGGGTGGTATCCATGTCACTGTCTGGTGTATGGGTGGTATCCATGTCACTGTCTGGTGTATGGGTGGTATTGTCCATGTCACTGTCTGGTGTATCCATGTATGGGTGGTATCCATGTCACTGTCTGGTGTATGGGTGGTATCCATGTCACTGTCTGGTGTATGGGTGGTATCCATGTCACTGTCTGGTGTATGGGTGGTATCCATGTCACTGTATGGGTGGTATCCATGTCACTGTCTGGTGTATGGGTGGTATCCATGTCACTGTCTGGTGTGTGGGTGGTATCCATGTCACTGTCTGGTGTATGGGTGGTATCCATGTCACTGTCTGGGTGGTATCCATGTCACTGTCTGGTGTATGGGTGGTATCCATGTCACTGTCTGGTGTATGGGTGGTATCCATGTCACTGTATGGGTGGTATCCATGTCACTGTCTGGTGTATGGGTGGTATCCATGTCACTGTCTGGTGTATGGGTGGTATCCATGTCACTGTCTGGTGTATGGGTGGTATCCATGTCACTGTCTGGTGTATGGGTGGTATCCATGTCACTGTCTGGTGGATGGGTGGTATCCATGTCACTGTCTGGTGTATGGGTGGTATCCATGTCACTGTCTGGTGTATGGGTGGTATCCATGTCACTGTCTGGTGTATGGGTGGTATCCATGTCACTGTCTGGTGTATGGGTGGTATCCATGTCACTGTATGGGTGGTATCCATGTCACTGTCTGGTGTATGGGTGGTATCCATGTCACTGTCTGGTGTATAGGTGGTATCCATGTCACTGTCTGGTGTATGGGTGGTATCCATGTCACTGTCTGGTGTATGGGTGGTATCCATGTCACTGTCTGGTGGATGGGTGGTATCCATGTCACTGTCTGGTGTATGGGTGGTATCCATGTCACTGTATGGGTGGTATCCATGTCACTGTCTGGTGTGTGGGTGGTATCCATGTCACTGTATGGGTGGTATCCATGTCACTGTCTGGTGTATGGGTGGTATCCATGTCACTGTCTGGTGTATGGGTGGTATCCATGTCACTGTCTGGTGTATAGGTGGTATCCATGTCACTGTCTGGTGTATGGGTGGTATCCATGTCACTGTCTGGTGTGTGGGTGGTATCCATGTCACTGTCTGGTGTATAGGTACCATATTTTTCTTATTGTATAAGGCGATACTTTTCCTCCCAGATTGAGACAACTGCGCCTTATAATATGGTTGACAATATAGTAAGAAAATATAATAACAAAATCTGAGATTGGTGCAAAATTTGTGGAGTGCGCCGTATAGTCCGAAAACTATGGTAGTAACTGTTTATTGTCAATGTGTAGTCTTCACTGAAAACTATGGTAGTAACTGTTTATTGTCAATGTGTAGTCTTCACTGAAAACTATGGTAGTAACTGTTTATTGTCAATGTCTAGTCTTCACTGAAAACTATGGTAGTAACTGTTTATTGTCAATGTGTAGTCTTCACTGAAAACTATGGTAGTAACTGTTTATTGTCAATGTGTAGTCTTCACTGAAAACTATGGTAGTAACTGTTTATTGTCAATGTCTAGTCTTCACTGAAAACTATGGTAGTAACTGTTTATTGTCAGACTGATAAACATAAAAACTCTCAAATTCAGTGGAATATTCTTAAGGTCATAGCCTACCCATGCACCAAATTTCAACAAAAACAGTTAAGAACTTCATTTCAAAAAGCAAACCAGAGCACACACACACACACACACACACACAAGAATACGTCACATTGAACCCACTACGTACAAGAATGGTTTGAGCCTGGCTGTGGCATTTCTCAAGATCTTCCTCCTCCTCCTCCTTCTCCATGTCCTGAAGCCTGGTTCTAGCTGAGGTCACCCAGGATTTGAGGGCCTTTGTGTCCGATTCCAAACTTCGCAGCTGTTTGCTTTGAGTCTGCATCCTAGATTGATTGATTGATTGATTGATTAGATGAAAAGTAAAACAAAGATGGCAGGCCAAATAAACATACCCCCAGTTCATTAACTCCTTTCCTGACAGGAACAATTTGAGGAAGTAAGCTTTTTAATCATAATACAGAAAATAAGTCTACTAAACCTGAGGTCCTTCGAAGTCGGAGTGTGGCTGCCCACATGGCGGGGTAATAAAAAAAACGGTCACACATAATGTTCTGATCTCTAGCTGGTGCATTTGTACCATAGTGTTCAAGTGCTTTGGCTGTTGGGATGATCCCTGGAGTCTTTCAGCCACGGCACGACAACAACAAATCTGAGGAAGCAAACTTTTCAATCTACAGTGGAACCTCCCTTACATAAAACCTTCAAAAATAATCCAAAATGAGGACGTAAATGGGAGGGAGTTGTATAAGGGAGGTAATTCTAATACTTACAAAGAAGGGCAATGTCTCAGACTCGGAGAAAAGTAGGTCTTAAAGGGAGGGAGTCTTTAATGGGGGGTCTTATAAGGGGGGTTCCGCTGTATCAGAGTCAACCTGGCTAAACAGTCTGGATGCATAGCTTTCTTGACCGTTTCAAAGGAAAACTTTGAATTCCAGAGCCACTCACATTGAAGTTTTGATATCTTCAATGGCATCATTTAGTAAGCAGGCAAGAAGTTAAGAGAGGGGAAGAGAGAGAGAGAGAGAGAGAGAGAGAGAGAGAGAGAGGGAGAGAGAGAGGGAGAGAGAGAGAGAGAGAGAGAGAGAGAGAGAGAGAGAGGGAGAGAGAGAGAGAGAGGGAGAGAGAGAGAGAGAGAGAGAGAGAGAGAGAGAGAGAGAGAGAGGAGAGAGAGAGAGAGAGAGAGAGAGAGAGAGAGAGAGAGAGAGAGAGAGGAGAGAGAGAGAGAGAGAGAGAGAGAGAGGGGGGGAGAGAGAGAGAGAGAGAGAGAGGGGGAGAGAGAGAGAGAGAGTCAAATGTACCGTCTGAATATTTGCATGCATCTCTTTATCAAAATGCATGTGCATATGCACAGCAGCATGTTTATAAACGCCTCTACGTGTGTGCATATGCTGAGAAAAAAGCGTACAGATGATATTGACCTACAACATGTCTCGATGGATACAGATATCCATTAAAACCAGATATAAACCTTAATCCTATTTCAGATTTATCAGTCTTTACCGACTTAAAACTGCTATACGTAGAAAATGTGCATAATAATAAAATAAAAAACAACACTAAATGTGTCTCAACTCACTTCGTCAATTCAGCTTGAACCAGACAATCCAGGTGGCACCACTGCTCTGTCAATTCCGTCACGGTCGAGTCTATGGCAGGGGAAGTCACTCTGCTTTGTAGTTCCCTCCCCTGATCTGCAACCTGCCGTCAACAAAATGATTACTTACCATCTGTGGAAATGTAGCCTCCAGTTAATGCATTTGGAGTGTTACGTTATCAGCATAGCTCTACATAAACAACTTATGAAAATAAGCATCTTGCCTTCATTTTTCAAGTTTCAAGAACAGGCAATATTATTGTAAATAAAGCATAAATGTCCCCTATAAATGTGAGTTGTTGTTTTTTCAAAAGACATTTTCATTATTCTTGCAAAGGAACAAGAAAGGACTTTTCCTGTTTTCGTAAATAAATGGAAACTGACAATATCTACTCATACTTTGGCTGCAAGACCACAGCCAATGCCATTGTCAGCGCACAACCTGCATAATTTATCTGCATGTTACATTATTCATACTCTGCTACAAATCACGAACTAGCAGTTTATGATGCTGCTGGCTTGATCCACCCTGATAAATTAACCATTTCTACCCAACAATGTGACAGAACCAAGACCAGAAAGCATGCCATGTCTTCCTTTTTGCCTCACTCGTATTAACAAAGTGAGTCTATGTACTCATCATAGTTCGGTTGTGTGTCTGCGCGTATGTATTGTATGTATGTATGTATATATATATGTATGTAGTCCATGGTCAAAACTTCAACATGTGCACTTAAACCTTAACTACACATGCACTCTTCTAAAAAAAATTCGTTTAACATTGTAATTTTCTTGGAAACTACAAACAACAGCACAGCCAAACTTTGCACGGCGATAAATACCATCACTGTGTTTCAGGGACTCCATTTTGTAAAAGAAACCAGAGAGATATGATAGTAAATCAGTTATTAAGCTTTGAAGTGAGAGTAGAAAGTACATCAACATAGTTGTCATTTGAAGCAAACCTGAAAAAGCCGGCTTTGCACATGCTGTAACTGTTGGTGAAGGTAGGTCACTGTGTGCGTCTTGTCCTTCAGAGCCCTCAGAGTTAGCTCCCCACCCTCGTCATCCGCCATGTCGGACACGTCAGTCTCCACCTGGGGCGTGGATGGAATGAAGAAGGAACGTTCAGTTGGGGAGACAGGAATGAACAAAGAGTTACAGTGACAACATCAACACACTGCAATAAAAGAATAGAACAAATAATAATACATGAACTCCCATCAGGTTAAGGGTTGATCCAGGCCCCACAACGAATAAAACTGCAACCAATCAACAATGGCTTGACAGATCAAACTGCAGCCAATCAACACTAAAACAGTGAGGTGGACACCAATGGTATGACACTCTTACAAAAACATAACTCCCTATGGCAAATAAATAAAACAATGAAAAATAACCAATCAATACCATGGAACAAAATCAGTTTAAAAATACAACAAAAGACTATGCTGTAATGCTTCCCTAAATAATGTTAATGCTGCAGTGTAATTATTATTGTACTCAATTCAATCAATTTCATTTCAAACAATCCACACACCTGCATAGGCACTGTCCTGATCTCATCCACCCCCTTCAGCCACCGATCCCACACAGTCACCGCACAATGCGTCATCAGACAACGTGCACGCGCACACACACACACACCTGCATAAGCACCGTCCTGATCTCATCCACCCCCCTCAGCCACTGTTTCCACACAATGGCCGCACAATGCGTCGTCAGACAACGTGCACACGCCCGCTGCTCCAGAGAACGTGTCAAAGTGCTGAGCTGAGCATGTCGCGCGCTGTGCTCGTTTCGAGTCGCTTCGTCACACACAGAGGCTGCGACCTCCAGCCCTCTTCTGTGGTTCTGAAGGTGGCTGAAAAACTCCTGTCAGAAGAAAGAGATGAATGGGTTGGACAAAGCTATAACTGAATGTAAAGCTTTACCAAACGTAAAGAAGTAAATAAAACAAAAAATAAAGGGAAGCAAAGGAAAAGAAAAGTTGAAAATGGTGACCAAAGAAACAAGAGAATCTGGCCAAGAAGAGGGCAAGGGACGGTGATGATACTGATGATGATAATAATGTTGACAGAGATAATGATGGTGACGACGGTGATGACACTGAGGGTCATGATAGGGGTGACAATGACGAAGATCACAATAACAATGATGATGAGAAGACGAAGGATAATGATGATGACAATAAAAATGGTGATAATATTACCAACATAACTGACAATTTTCACCCACCCTATCCGCGGTCAGTTGCTGCTGTAGACATTGCAGACTGGGTGTGGTCAGAGGCTCGGGTGACCCAGTGGGGGTCAGTATGGACTGACCAACATCCACAAAGTTTTCCAGCTCTGCCAACATTTTCTCATACTGCTGCTTGATTTGTCGGAGTTCTGACACCACTGCTTTCTGCTCTGATACCTGGAAATTTAAAAAATAAGAAATACTGACAATAAGAAACACTGACCAATCCGATAATTATGTGAAAAAAACACCCATAGACAAGAATACACATGCAAGCATAGATATACAAACACAACACACAAACATAGCAACAACAAATTAACACACATACGCTCTCACACACACAAATTGATGCCTTGTATACAAAGAACGCAAACATACGCATACATCCTTCATTTTCTTTATTCATCAGACTTTTGGGCATAGCCTCACACATATTTTATACACACACTTAATGCACACACTCTCACATCCCCGTCCCCAGTAACACTTCTGCCATGCACACACACACACACACTGTGACTGCACACACACACACACACAGTGACTGCACACTCACACAACACACATTGTATACATGCGTGCGCATGCATGCACACACAATCTTCCACTCATACCTAGCATATCCCTCTAAACATATACACACACTATCGCAGCCCCTTCCCCCCACACACGCCTACACCACACCCCTCCAACACATACACCCCCTCCTTCCCTCCCCCCCCCCCCCCCCCCCCTCACCTCCTCCCCAATGAATGTTCACCTACCTGTTTTCGCACCGTGTCAACCAGTTCAAGCCCACTGTTTAGCGCAGCGTCCTCACTGAGTGCTGTGACAGCAGCAGACCATACGTGGTAGCACGCTACCGCTGTCAGGTGGGATCGCTGCTGTCTCGCTTCATCTAATCTCTTTTCACACTGCTCCAGCTCCGTCTCCCAATGCTGCCAGAGAAAAAGTTTGGAAGAAGTTGTAACCTTTACTTCTAAATTAACACTATAACAGGACGTTCCTGGTATTGCAGTACCTCCAGGATGGACCCACTATCTGTACATTTATAAATGTCCCACATGTACCTGTACCAGGTGGAAGGACGTTAAACACATTATCTTCTGTAAGTGAAAAAACCACATTCAACACCCACTTGTAAACTAACCACCATCACGCTTCACATACCTGTCACAGGAGTTCCAATGAATGAACAAAACAAAACAAAACTACCCTTCTGCATTTCCAAATGTAATAAACACACACACACACACACACACACACACACACACACACACACATACTCGCTCGCAAGCACACACACACTCAAATCAAATCAAAACATTTAAGGCTTTCTGCCAAACACATCATATGGAGTACACACATTCACTCCGAACCTCCCCTGATTACACGCACACTCTCCACTCTCTCTCTCTCTCTCATGCATATCAACACACACTCCTTCTTCATCTCCCCCCCTCCCCCAAACACACACACAAATACTCACAGCAATATCTGACTCAAGGGAAGCAACACTCTTCACAGCAAACGCGGCGCTCATGTCAGTTGCTCCCCTTTCTTGCACAGATGATTGAATTTCCCTCAACCGATGATACAGCTTGCAGATTTCCAAAGAAACTTGCCGCCTCTTTATTATCTCACGCTGCAGATCCGCCTTTCTTTCACTGATCTTCATCTCTAAGGTAGCGATCCACTGTTGTAGGCACTTTACAGAGTTTTGGGCGTGACAATCCAGGAGCGACAAGGGTGGGGAAGAGAGAGTGAGGAGGGAGTCTGTGTAGGCGTTGAGCTGTGCAATGTGGTTGTGAAGTTGCTGAAGTTGTGTTTGCAAAGTCTGAAAAAGACGATAGAAACATACCATTAACCCCTTCACTGCCGAACCTGGTTCCGGTTCCGGGGCAATTATTTGCCAAGCCGCTTTAGGTTCCCCGAGTCTGTCGCAAAACTTTCTAAATAAAAGTGCATATAACCTATGCTTTTCTGAACTGGGATTGAATATACTATCCTTTGAGAACACTCTCACACGCATTCGAACAAACTGCGTAAAGCGTATGGATAGAAAAAGGGAAACTCTTAGAATAACCCTATAACGGATATTTCCGTGACGGGGCAGTTTATAGGTTACCAGAAGTTGACGGAAATATCTGTGACGGGGCAGTTTATAGGTTACCAGAAGTTGACGGAAATATCTGTGACGGGGCAGTGTAAGGGTTAATGACAAACAGAAAAGATATAGGATGAAGGATAGAGAATGACAACTGACTTTTTTTTTTTTTATTGATGACAACTTAGTCTTCATGTCAATGGGGTGAATATTGGATGAAAATAGAGCATAAGTTACCTCAATTTCTCGGAGACAGTGTTCAGTGTGTTGCGAGGCGTGTGTCGGTTGATGCAGCAGAATGACGCGCTGCGCGGTAGTCATGTATGTACACATCACTCTCACAACTGACACCATCCGATATAGCATCACCAGTGTGGAGTGCTGCTGCGGCTGTAAATAATACATGGGAAAAAAGGTACTGATTCAAATCTTAATGCTTTAATAATAACGTATGTGAAAAAAAAAGGAACAAGGTTGAACTATCAGACGCTCCCCCCTCCTCCCCTCATCTCCCCCCCCCCCCCCCAAATATGCATGCCACACACATGCATATACACACACACACATATGCATGTTGTGTGATTTAAAAGCTTTAACCCTTTCATCGCCAAAGTCGCATTTTAGCACCACAGTGATTTAACACCTATGTCACTAAAAGGCATCAAATTGGGGTCTATTATCCAAAGACCCTATTGTCTTAGTTTTGAGAAGTAAGGATAGACCTTATGTTATATATGTCACAGAAGAATCCCCAATACTGCAGATGGATTTTTTTCCCTACCCAGGTAAACTTAATGGAAAATGGCTGGCAGTGAAAGGGTTAAAATGACTTATTTTATGACACATACGGCCACACACACACACACAACAACAACATACAGTATTTATACGGCGCTGAATCTTGATAGAAATCAAATCAAAGCGCACACACACGTTAGCATTCAAAGCGCATTCAAACACAAATGCAATACAACGCGAACACACACAGATAACATAAATGGAATATAGCAGAAACAGACCTAATGGAATATAGCAGAAACAGACACACACACACACACACACACACAACACACACACACACACACACACACACACACACACACACACACACACACACACACACACACACACACACACACATTGCAAGCGCACACACACAAAACATTATACTTGAGCATTCACAAACACCCAAGTAAACAAATAAAAGAGAAACACAAATAACGCTCACACACAGCCGTTACGTGCACACAGACACACACACAGAGGGAGCACATGTACACAAAATCACACCTAAACACTCACAAACACACACACATTCACACTCTCAACACAAAAACATACAAACAAAAGAGACGCACGGGGATAAAACGCATTCACTCACCCCCTCCACACACACACACACACAATCACCTCTTCACTGCCAGTGTGAAGTGTAATTTGTTGATGCAGTTCATTCAGCTGAGCCATGGAGGATCGAATGTCCATTGTCAATTGTGACGGATCAATCATCAGAATCCACTGCGCGTCTTCCGTTTCCTAACAAAACAAGAAAAAGAAATCATTCCACAGAATGGCTTGTTCATATTCATCTCTAAAAAAAAAAAAAAAAAAGGGAAAACATAAACGAAAGACTGTTAAAAATGCCAATCTCTGTACCCCCCCCCCCCCCCCCCCTCTCTGTTGGTTAATAAGGAGCAATCATCAGAATGGCTGTAGCTAGCTGTCTTTTGTCTTCCGTGTCCTGCCGAAAGACAAACCAACTGTCATTGGCTAGCCAGTTTCTCTCTGTCTCTCCTAGAGCTGCGGTTCCGATCAGCTAGTGAAGCTAGCCAAGTAAAGCTAGCAAAGATAGCGAGAAATGGTCGTATGAAATGGCCGTAAAATTCATAGCGTGGTATTAATGATAATGAACACTGAACTTGTCAAAAATCCTTTTAGTTGTTGCAAAATTAAAGTGTCAGGGCTCCCAGGGACCCCCATTTGGGGGTCTATGAAGCACTAAAATTCTACAGGACCCTCTAAACGAATGTGCAGGGGGTCCCAGAGATGCACTAGAAAAATTATTTTTAGCATTAACTATGCCACTGGACCTCTATCCCGCCTCTAGGACCCACTATACTGTAAGTGAAGACGTCCCTGGAACCCCTTGTTTTGCGGGACGATTGGAAGCCCTGAGTGTTCAAATGCTGATTGATTGGAACAGAAACTCGGCCACCATTTTATTTAGCAATCGTAGCTACCCGCGAGGCCGTACTATGTAGCGAGCCTAGCTGGCTAACTTTGTCACGAAGTAGTGGTGTCCAATGAAACGCCTTCCTAGCTTTGCTACGTAGCGACTAACTTTACTATGCTTTGGAAAAGCGTCTCTGCAGTCCATCTTGCCCTCTCTCTGCATTATTATCTCCCTTCTTTCTGCATTTTTGTGCATATGCACACTCAACTTCTCCTCCAGCCTCCCAGTTCTCTCCACCAAAACAGTGCACACTTCTCCTTCCCTCTCCCCTCTCTCTCTCCACCCCTACACACTCACCCCCTTCAACTTCTCCTCCAGCCTCTCAGTTCTTTCCACCAAAACGGTGCACACTTCTCCCTCCCTCTCCCCTCTCTCTCTCCACTCCTACACACTCACCCCCTTCAACTTCTCCTCCAGCCTCTCAGTTCTTTCCACCAAAACGGTGCACACTTCTCCCTCCCTCTCCCCTCTCTCTCTCCACTCCTACACACTCACCCCCTTCAACTTCTCCTCCAGCCTCTCAGTTCTTTCCACCAAAACGGTGCACACTTCTCCCTCCCTCTCCCCTCTCTCTCTCCACTCCTACACACTCACCCCCTTCAACTTCTCCTCCAGCCTCTCAGTTCTTTCCACCAAAACGGTGCACACTTCTCCCTCCCTCTCCCCTCTCTCTCTCCACTCCTACACACTCACCCCCTTCAACTTCTCCTCCAGCCTCTCAGTTCTTTCCACCAAAACGGTGCACACTTCTCCCTCCCTCTCCCCTCTCTCTCTCCACTCCTACACACTCACCCCCTTCAACTTCTCCTCCAGCCTCTCAGTTCTTTCCACCAAAACGGTGCACACTTCTCCCTCCCTCTCCCCTCTCTCTCTCCACTCCTACACACTCACCCCCTTCAACTTCTCCTCCAGCCTCCCAGTTCTCTCCACCCAAACGGTGCACACTTCTCCCTCCCTCTCCCCTCTCTCTCTCCACTCCTACACACTCACCCCCTTCAACTTCTCCTCCAGCCTCCCAGTTCTCTCCACCAAAACGGTGCACACTTCTCCCTCCCTCTCCCCTCTCTCTCTCCACTCCTACACACTCACCCCCTTCAACTTCTCCTCCAGCCTCCCAGTTCTCTCCACCCAAACGGTGCACACTTCTCCCTCCCTCTCCCCTCTCTCTCTCCACTCCTACACACTCACCCCCTTCAACTTCTCCTCCAGCCTCCCAGTTCTCTCCACCCAAACGGTGCACACTTCTCCCTCCCTCTCCCCTCTCTCTCTCCACCCCTACACACTCACCCCCTTCAACTTCTCCTCCAGCCTCCCAGTTCTCTCCACCCAAACGGTGCACACTTCTCCCTCCCTCTCCCCTCTCTCTCTCCACTCCTACACACTCACCCCCTTCAACTTCTCCTCCAGCCTCCCAGTTCTCTCCACCCAAACGGTGCACACTTCTCCCTCCCTCTCCCCTCTCTCTCTCCACCCCTACACACTCACCCCCTTCAACTTCTCCTCCAGCCTCCCAGTTCTCTCCACCAAAACGGTGCACACTTCTCCCTCCCTCTCCCCTCTCTCTCTCCACTCCTACACACTCACCCCCTTCAACTTCTCCTCCAGCCTCCCAGTTCTCTCCACCCAAACGGTGCACACTTCTCCCTCCCTCTCCCCCGCTCTCTCCACCCCTACACACTCACCCCCTTCAACTTCTCCTCCAGCCTCTCAGTTCTCTCCACCAAAATGGTGTACACTGTTTCCCACTGCGCCACCACGGACCCAGCAGTCAGAGGCTCCAACATACTACCCTCTGCCAACTGCTCTCCCTCTCCACTCTCCCCCACGGGAGATGAGGGAGAGTGGGCCGAGGGAGAGGGGAGAAGGGGAGCAGTGGGGGCTGTTCCATCGTCGGGCCGTTGTAGGGTGGACAGCTGTTCGATCAGTTTTTGGTGTTCTCTCACTTCTGTGGCAAGAGCCTGGGAGAAAATGTTGAAATGAAATAAGAACATTGAATGAAAACAAACATAAATAATCATAATAGCTTAAAAACAACAACAACCAAACAAAACTACAACAACAAAAGTAAAACACTACTAATAATAACAGAAAACACCAGAAAGCATTTGGATAACAAAACATGCTGAATAAGCACTTATTTCTCAACTATCATTAAATCAGTTTTCTTCTCTCATTTGTTTTTAAAGGTGTTCCTCCAATCTATATACTTGGTTGAAAATCAAAACCAAAAAAATGAAGAAGAAGAAATCATGATATTCACAAAAACAGGAAATGGAAAGAGGCAGAATATACAACATTCCCCCCTCTTTCCATCTGTCTTTCTCTTCCTCTCTTCCCATCCTAACCCATCTACTCCCTCACATTTATGCTCTCTCCTCCTTCCCCCACACCCCACCCCCCTCTCACCTGCTGTCGCAAAGTGTGGTCATCCAAGCTAACCGCAGAGGGGTCAAACTCTTTGGCACTAGTGACCGTCCCCAAAACATCCTCCCCCTCCACGATCCTCACCATCAAATTCACTTGTTTCGGGGGGAGGGCACGGGAGGAAATCTCTGTCTGCAAATCCGCTTTATTATCGTCATCAGCACCATACTCCAAAGTTTTGCTTTTGGCAAGAATAGAAGCATTGCTATGTGAGAGAGTGGTGGTGGTGGTGGGGGTAGTAGTAGATGCTAGAGTTTGTAGCCTGTAGTCCGTTTCTTGTGACACTTGCTTTATGTCATAGTCAGATTCTTGGGTTTGGGATGGAGTTGGTTCTTCTTCTTTTTCATCTTCTTCGCTGAACGATTCTTCTTTGTCTTCATCTTGTTCTTTGTCTTCCGGCTTTTCTGATGCTGCTACTGCTGTTTTTTCTTCTTCTTCCTCCTCCTCCTCTGCTTCTTCACTAACCCATTCATCATCATCTTCATCCTCTTCTACTTTCACTACTGCTGCTTCTTTCTTTTCTTGGTTCTTCTCTTCTTCTTTCTTCTTTTTCTCCTCCTCTTCTTTCTTTATCTTCTCTTCTTCTTCTTTCTTCATTTTCTCCTCTTCTTTCTTTATCTTCTCTTCCTCTTCTTTCTTTATCTTCTCTTCTTCTTCTTTCTTCATTTTCTCCTCCTCTTCTTTCTTTATCTTCTCTTCCTCTTCTTTCTTTATCTTCTCTTCTTCTTCTTTCTTCATTTTCTCCTCTTCTTCTTTCTTCTTCATCTTCTCCTCTTCTTCTTTCTTCATTTTCTCCTCTTCTTCTTTCTTTATCTTCTCTTCTTCTTCTTTCTTCTTCTCTTCCTCTTCTTTCTTTATCTTCTCCTCTTCTTCTTTCTTCTTCTCTTCCTCTTCTTTCTTTATCTTCTCTTCTTCTTCTTTCTTCTTCTTCTCCTCCTCTTCTATCCTCTTCTGCTCTTCTTCTTTCTTCTTCTTCTCCTCCTCTTCTTTCTTTATCTTCTCTTCTTCTTCTTTCTTCCTTTTCTCCTTCTCTTCTATCCTCTTCTGCTCTTCTTCTTTCTTCTTCTTCTCCTCCTCTTCCTTTTTCTTCTCCTCCTCTTCCTTTTTCTTCTCCTCCTCTTCCTTCTTCTCCGCAGCCTTTGTGAGAAGCCTGCCCTCCTCCCCCAACATGGAGTGGATGTTCTGCAGGGAGGCAGCCAGTGTGGAGGAGTAGGTGGACATTTTCTGCGCCTCTCCAGGAGTCTCTAGCTGCTGCAGCGTGGCACACACCCTGTCCAGCTGGGACAGCCGCTCCACCTGGGCACCAGCTTCCTCTTGGAGGGTCTGGGGAAAATGAAAAAAATGACTTTTGTTTTACTAGGTTTTTGTTGTGTTGTTTTTTTCCAATGTAAATGCGCAGACACACACACATACACACACAGTCCAGATAGTCTTGCCAAGCCAGCCAGTTGTTTTTTATCTGAAAAAAATAAAACATGGAAGCACAAAAGAAAGATGAAGATATAAAAAGAGACAGAGGGAGAGGGGAGAGAGAGAGAGAGAGAGAGAGAGAGAGAGAGAGAGAGAGAGAGAGAGAGAGAGAGAGAGAGAGAGAGAGAGAGAGAGAGAGAGAGAGAGAGAGAGAGAGAGAGAGAGAGAGAGAGAGAGAGAGAGAGAGAGAGAGAGAGAGAGAGAGAGAGAGAGAGAAAGACAGACACAGAGAGACGGAGACAAACATATAAAATTGACGTAGAGAGTCCGACATTCAGAGAGACTGAAACAATGTAGACAGCCACCCATGAAAATGAAACTAAACCAACCATGAAGACACTGAAGCTTCCAAAGAAAGAAAACAGCGACCCGGTGTGCGCGCCATGGTAGGAGTAAAATGATTCAACTTTTGTTTCAACTAATGAAGGTGCGCAGTTGAAAAGCAATGTACAGCAGCACTCTGCCTACAAGTTCAACAGTCAGGGCACATGATGCCAACACTTAACGGGTCTCTGGGGAAAAGAGATCCCCACAACAAAACGAAGAGAACAACAAATAAGTCAGCCAGCCTTCTCGAAGCTCTCACAAACGGAGAGACCGTTGAGGCAGTGGGTGGACGCCTCGTGCCTCCATACGGGGGAGCTGAATGACCTCACACCCTCCACGAATCTCTCCCTGTGGAGATACCAGGGCGGGGGTGGGGGGATGGGGGGTGTCTTTCAGTACAAATAGTTCCCTCACCTTCTGGAAGTTCTGTGCTAGCAACTTCCTCTAAACTATCACTCTTTGACTCTGCCTTTTCCTTTTCTTAGTGTCATTTACTATTTTTTCTTATTTATTGGCCCATTCTCCTGCCTATTTCAAAACAAAATCTTCCAAATAATGTTCTGGTTTCAGCTCCTCCAAAACCAGAATGTGTCTGCCGAATGCATCGGGGAGACCAGTAAAAACTGAAACCTGGACACATACATACCTCACCCATTATGGCCATATGGCCTGGGAACGCAGAAGAGGAAGAGACTGCATGCTCGCTGGGTCTGACGACGCCCACCCGTAACAAAATCTTAGCTTCACTCATAACTTTTGATTCCCATCCACTTAGTCAACAAAAACAAACCAAACCCATGTCACTGACTTTGTTGTCATGCAGCAGTTGTGTCAGACTGACGTCAGGCTGACATAGCACGGTGGATGAGGCGTCAGTGACGTAGGTCCTGCCTGTCAGCATCTCGGCGATCCACTGCTGCATCTCACACACCTGGTGCATGTAGTCGGCTAGGGCCAGGTCGTGTTCGCTCCTCCGCACCGCAGCATCCTGCATCACAACAATCATGACAATCCTCACACACCTGGTGCATGTAGTCGGCTAGGGCCAGGTCGTGTTCGCTCCTCCGCACCACAGCATCCTGCATCACAACAATCATGACAATCCTCACACACCTGGTGCATGTAGTCGGCTAGGGCCAGGTCGTGTTCGCTCCTCCGCACCGCAGCATCCTGCATCATCACAACAGTCATGATAATCCTCACAGCGACCTGATGATGAACAAAATTACTGAACGTTACTGCAGATCTAAGAAAAATCCCAATATTAAAAGTGAACACACACAGACAAAAACAAAGAGGAAGAATAACATGACTTGTAGTGTGGACACCACTCACCTTCAACTCTTGCCCTTTGAGGTCAGCCAGGTCTTTCACACTGACCCTCAGCTCCTCCAAACTGACCAGCAAGGTGGTGGTCCATCTCCCCTCTCCTCCCCCCTCCTCTATCTCTGTGGTTTCTGCCTGTTCCAGCGCCTTCAGTTCTCGGACCAAGTCTGCTGCCTCTCTCTGCACAGAGTCCAGATCTTGCGCAGTTTCCTGAAAGGGTGAATGGAAAAGTAGGGTACGTAGTAATAGTATTAAAAAAAGTAGTGTTTTATTCAGATTCGCTTAAAAACGAGAAACAAAAGGAGGAAGGAGGACACAGAAAGAAACAGTGACAAGAGAGGGGCGGGGGGAGGGGATGGATAGAGAAGAAACTAAAGGAGGAAGGAGGACACAGAAAGAAACAGTGACAAGAGAGGGGCGGGGGGAGGGGATGGATAGAGAAGAAACTAAAGGAGGAAGGAGGACACAGAAAGAAACAGTGACAAGAGAGGGGCGGGGGGAGGGGATGGATAGAGAAGAAACTAAAGGAGGAAGGAGGACACAGAAAGAAACAGTGACAAGAGAGGGGCGGGGGGAGGGGATGGATAGAGAAGAAACTAAAGGAGGAAGGAGGACACAGAAAGAAACAGTGACAAGAGAGGGGCGGGGGGAGGGGATGGATAGAGAAGAAACTAAAGGAGGAAGGAGGACACAGAAAGAAACAGTGACAAGAGAGGGGCGGGGGGAGGGGATGGATAGAGAAGAAACTAAAGGAGGAAGGAGGACACAGAAAGAAACAGTGACAAGAGAGGGGCGGGGGGA
>CM065684.1:65340582-65358082 GCA_017654935.2 Phymorhynchus buccinoides | reverse complement strand
GGGCATGAGGAAACTTCAATTACGTCTGAACAAAAGCAACAATACACATTTACACACACAAAAAAAAAAACACAACAAAACACAGCAACTACACAGGGCTTCATACAGCCCATCCACCCTCCCCCCACCCACCACCAACCTCGCACACAGCACAGAGTAATCATATGAACTAATATTGAGGAGGAAGAAGAAGAAAAAAAGAAAGAACAAAAAATCAATCTAAACAAATGTAATGAGTATGACATGTTTATTGAGGGAAAAGAATAAGCACACAATGGGCTTGTTTACATCTTGCCCTCGAAACAAAAGAAGAAAAGCATGATTCCTCAATTAATGAACAAAAGCAACCCCCCCCCCCCCCCCCCAAAAAGTGAACAAAAAACAACTAACATTCAAACACCTCATCCCCCCACCCAGAAACAACCTCGCATTTATGCACAGTAATTATGAAGAGATTGTGGAGGAGAGAGAAGAAGAAAAAAAGAGAGAGAGAATCAAGAACAGATGAGATGAGTAGACATCAAAACAGAGGAATTAGAGAGAGAGAGAGAAAAGTGAGAAACAAAGAAAAACCTCATGTTTAGAAACAAGATTTATGTACAAATTAGAGAGAGAGAGAGAGAGAGAGAGAGAGAGAGAGAGAGAGAGAGAGAGAGAGAGAGAGAGAGAGAGAGAGAGAGAGAGAGAGAGAGAGAGAGAGAGAGAGAGAGAGAGAGAGAGAGAGAGAGAGAGACTAGAGAGCATTCCCACACCAAAATACAGAAGGCCCCCCCCCCCCCCCCCCCTTTTGTTTTAGTTTGTTTTTTGTTGCATGCAACATGTGCAGCCTTACGGTACGTCATGCATGTCCCCATAATACAAATACTCCTTTGCATGCATCATGTGGGGCCCCGAGTTTCCCTGGCTGATCCGGGGGGACTTAACGCCGTGCATGACACACTCTGCATGCATCATGTGGGGCATTCAATGGTCGTGCATTTCCCCTCTATCACCCCCCCCCCCCTCCTCTTTTGGTGTGTGTGTGTGTGTGTGTGTGTGTGTGTGTGTGTGTGTGTGTGTGTGTGTGTGTGTGTGTGTGAGTGTTTACTCACTGATTATTCTGTATCCTTGAATCATTCGTGAAAATTACAGTTATTTACCCCCATCACTCGGTCAAACACCATAGCAACAATGCAACAATGGCGTCGAAGCTTGAAACTGCAGGGTGCGAGTCAGCGACTTGCAAACTTTTTTAGACTAATATAGTAATAAAACTTGCAAAATGTGACGCAAAAATAAAAATGACAGAATTTTTTAGAATGATGTACGGTGTTCTAAGTGCTGTATGTCTGCTCAAACACACGAATCGATAGGCTACGAGAGCTGATGGTAGAGTGGTTTCCCCTGTTTGACCGATTGAATTAGGCAAGATCACTCCCACACACCATGAAATTACTCCCCTTATTCCGAACAATTCCTAAGCCTAAGGAGAAGAAGAGAGAGAGAGAGGGGGGGGGGGGGGGGGGAAGACCAACAGAGACAAAAACAGAGAGACTCGGCGACAAAGAGAGATGTTCTACTACAGACCGTGGAGAAAGCACCAACTTCAGGTGCCTGTTGCTGAGCCTCTCTCTCGGTTTGTTGTGGAACAGTGAAGCCGCCATCTTGTTCTTCATCCAGGCCTTCTTCTTCAGTCTGCTCGTGGATGACGTCAAGAGAACTGTCGTCTGCAAGGCTCTGCAAGATGGTTCAAACAAGTGAACAGTTAGATCTAAATCTAGCCTAATTCTAGTAATTGATACGCATTTTTCATGTTCATTAGGTTTTAATAATACAGATTGCATGATAAAGCGCGTAGAAAACGAGCTAATCTTCACAGGTAGGCTCCTGTGATGTACCAGAGGTCAAGATGTGTCACCCCCCCTACATTTCTCGGTTAATTCCATTTTTGCCTTTCTTACTAAACATAAAGCAGTATTTTTTTTTAACCTTTTCAGCTAATGATCTTTTTGGAATAATAACCCTAACCCTACCCCCCTCTATAAGACGGGAAAACGCAATGAACCACGACTGACAAATGTGCGGTGTACTGCAGTACATAACAGCGGGGGGGGGGGGGGGGGGGGGGGGGGGGGGGGGGGGGGGGGGGGGGGGGGGGGGGTAGGGGTAGGGTTATTATTACAAAAAGATAATTAGCTGAAAATGTTCATAAAATACAGCTTCATGTTTGGTAAGAAAGGGAAAAATGGAATTAACCGAGAAATGCAGGGGGGGGGGGGGGGGCACATCTTTACCTTTGCCCAGAACCAGATGCTACAGAAGTCAGTGATGGAAAGAAATTAAGGTCATCAGCAACCCAGAGAAAGAGAGGGAGAGAGAGAGAAAAAAAGATGGAGACAAACCTAGAGTGACAGGGACATGGGGACACACACACACTGAGAGAGACAGACCCAAAAAATTCGAACTGAGATAGGAGGAAGTGAGATGATTGAATCATTGATTTGCACATGCGCAGTAGCCATTAAGATAAACTCGGATCGGGGGTAAATTCAGATCGTTTAATTATCTCTCCGTCTCTACATGCCCCCCTCTCCTGTGGGGACACAAGAGACGGAGGCACATAGTGATAGGGACATAAGGGAAGACGGGGTAAAAAGCCCATGGGCGGGTAAGAAGCCCATGCCAATTATCTCATAAAATAAAGCAAATTTCAGTCACATTTGCCCATGAAGTCACATATGACTGAAATTTGCTTTATTTAATGAGATAATTGGCATGGGCTTCTTACCCGCCCATGGGCTTTTTACCTCGTCTTCACCAAATATGAGGGTGTACAGTGAGAGACAGGCCGAGAGACAGGGACACGAAGACAGGTATCGACACACACAGATGGGGACATACAAATATGAGGGTGTAAGCCTACAGTGATCGAGAGACATAGGCCGAGAGACAGGGACACACAGAGATGGAGACACTCACACAGTCACACTCCTGGAGACGACCACACACACAGACAGACACTTTGATATAATCAGGAAAGGATGTCGACAAGCTGGAGAGGATACAGCGCCGCGCTGTCCGATTCGAAGATTTACAGAACTACTCACGACTCGGACACCCAGGCTGCGTTACCCAAAATGCTACAGGATTTGCATCTGACAACACTCCAGGAGAGACGGAAACACCAGCGTCTTTCCTTTATAAGACCATAAATGGTCATTTTCCAGCAGTCAAGGCAGAAGACTATTACACCAGCCAGAAACAAGACTCATTAGGCCTAGATCATCAAAGGAGAGCCAATCTCAGAACACCATCACACAGTTCTCAAAAAACAACTCTCGCTGTTACAACATCCTGTTCAGCAACATAGGTCTACAGGCAAAGCTTCTTTCCAAGAACTGTAAGGGAGTGGAATTGCCTCAATGAAGAGACTATGAAGGCTGAGACGGTCGAGGCATTCAAACAGCACGTCGATCCCGTCCAACTACCCAAGTTTCTATTTTAAAATCTTTTAGGGCCCATTCTCTGTGTACTATATTATGTTGCTCCTGTCTCTGATAGTGTTGTCAGTAAGCATTCACTGAGAGCTTTGCCGGTGATACAGAGCTGTATCAGTCAGCTAGGTCGAAGAGTTGATTGAGGATACAGGAATGCATTGCAGACCTTAAAACTTGGGTGACTTTAAACAAACTGCTACTGAATTACAAGACTGAACTCATGTTGGCCTGTCCAAAGACATTTCTTGGTCATCCCTCTCTCCCAAGTTCAGTAAATATCAACAACACATCTATTTCTTTCTCTTCATCTGTTCGCATGCAGTCTTGGTGTCACTCTTGATCAAAGTCTTTCTCTTCAGCAAAAATGGATTACTGTAATTCTCTCCTGGCTGGCCTCCCTAGGTACCATCTCCACAAACTCCGAAGAATCCAGAATAATGCTGCTCGACTAGTCCTCCAATGTCCCAAGTTTGAACCTCTTCTCCACTCTCTGCACTGGTTACCGATTTCTGACAGGATTAACTACAAACTCTCCACCCTTCCTCCCCTGTCATCTGGTTCTGTCCCTGATTACCTGTCTGCCCTTCTTCATCTCTACACACCTTCACCTCTGGTTCTGTCCCTGATTACCTGTCTGCCCTTCTTCATCTCTACACACCTTCACCTCTGGTTCTGCCCCTGATTACCTGTCTGACCTACTTCATCTCTACACACCTTCACCTCTGGTTCTGTCCCTGATTACCTGTCTGCCCTTCTTCATCTCTACACACCTTCACCTCTGGTTCTGTCCCTGATTACCTGTCTGCCCTTCTTCATCTCTACACACCTTCATCTCTGGTTCTGCCCCTGATTACCTGTCTGACCTACTTCATCTCTACACACCTTCACCTCTGGTTCTGTCCCTGATTACCTGTCTGCCCTTCTTCATCTCTACACACCTTCACCTCTGGTTCTGTCCCTGATTACCTGTCTGCCCTTCTTCATCTCTACACACCTTCATCTCTGGTTCTGTCCCTGATTACCTGTCTGCCCTTCTTCATCTCTACACACCTTCACCTCTGGTTCTGTCCCTGATTACCTGTCTGCCCTTCTTCATCTCTACACACCTTCACCTCTGGTTCTGTCCCTGATTACCTGTCTGCCCTTCTTCATCTCTACACACCTTCATCTCTGGTTCTGCCCCTGATTACCTGTCTGCCCTTCTTCATCTCTACACACCTTCACCTCTGGTTCTGTCCCTGATTACCTGTCTGCCCTTCTTCATCTCTACACACCTTCACCTCTGGTTCCGTCCCCGATTACCTGTCTGCCCTTCTTCATCTCTACACACCTTCACCTCTGGTTCTGTCCCTGATTACCTGTCTGCCCTTCTTCATCTCTACACACCTTCACCTCTGGTTCTGTCCCTGATTACCTGTCTGCCCTTCTTCATCTCTACACACCTTCTCGTCTACTCAACTCTTCCTCGGACACTCGTCTCCTGCAGCTACCCTCAATCAAAACAAAAGCCTATGGTGAGAGATCTTTCTCTTTTCAAGCTCCCTCTGTATGGAACTCCCCCTGTCTCTCGACATGCTCATTTTTCATCAGCATTTAAGTCCAACTTGAAAACGCACCTCTTTTCTAAACTGTAGCTCTGTATCGAGAGCAGCGCGCGCGCGCGCGCGCGTGTGTGTGTGTGTGTGTGTGTGTGTGTGTGTGTGTGTGTTTAACATATGGAGCGATGCAGTTTGTTTGGTTTGTTTGTTGTGTACGTTCGATGTGTGAATGGCGGTCTATTGAATGTTTAATTTGTAAAACGCCCTGAGTAGGTTTGACCTAGAAGGGCGCTATATAAGTAGCCATATTATTATCGTTAAATAATTATAATGATTATATGTTTCTTCTTTTCTTTTTATTTGTGATGCTCTCCCCTGGATATTCTGCTGGCTTTAAATGCCAGGAATGATTGCTGCCAACGTAGGCTACGACTACAGATAGAGGGGACGACTACAGATAGAGGGGACGACTACAGATACAGGGGACGACTAGATAGAGGGGACGATACAGGGGACGACTATAGATACAGGGGACGACTACAGATACAGGGGACGACTACAGATACAGGGGACGACTATAGATACAGGGGACGACTACAGATAGAGGGGACGACTATAGATACAGGGGACGACTACAGATACAGGGGACGACTACAGATACAGGGGACGACTACAGATACAGGGGAGATACAGGGGACGACTATAGATACAGGGGACGACTACAGATACAGGGGACGACTACAGATACAGGGGACGACTACAGATACAGGGGACGACTACAGATACAGGGGACGACTACAGATACAGGGGACGACTACAGATACAGGGGACGACTACAGATACAGGGGACGACTACAGATACAGGGGACGACTACAGATACAGGGGACGACTACAGATACAGGGGACGACTACAGATACAGGGGACGACTACAGATACAGGGGACGACTACAGATACAGGGGACGACTACAGATACAGGGGACGACTAAAGATACAGGGGACGACTAAAGATACAGGGGACGACTAAAGATACAGGGGACGACTACAGATACAGGGGACGACTACAGATACAGGGGACGACTACAGATACAGGGGACGACTAAAGATACAGGGGACGACTACAGATACAGGGGAGATACAGGGGACGACTACAGATACAGGGGACGACTAAAGATACAGGGGACGACTAAAGATACAGGGGACGACTACAGATACAGGGGACGACTACAGATACAGGGGACGACTACAGATACAGGGGACGACTACAGATACAGGGGACGACTACAGATACAGGGGACGACTACAGATACAGGGGACGACTACAGATACAGGGGACGACTACAGATACAGGGGACGACTACAGATACAGGGGACGACTACAGATACAGGGGACGACTACAGATACAGGGGACGACTATAGATACAGGGGACGACTACAGATACAGGGGACGACTACTACAGGGGACGACTATAGATACAGGGGACGACTACAGATACAGGGGACGACTACAGATACAGGGGACGACTACAGATACAGGGGACGACTACAGATACAGGGGACGACTACAGATACAGGGGACGACTACAGATACAGGGGACGAGATACAGGGGACGACTAGATACAGGGGACGACTACAGATACAGGGGACGACTACAGATAGAGGGGACGACTACAGATACAGGGGACGACTACAGATACAGGGGACGACTACAGATACAGGGGACGACTACAGATACAGGGGACGACTACAGATACAGGGGACGACTACAGATACAGGGGACGACTATAGATACAGGGGACGACTACAGGGGACGACTACAGATACAGGGGACGACTATAGATACAGGGGACGACTACAGATACAGATACAGGGGACGACTACAGATACAGGGGACGACTACAGATACAGGGGACGACTATAGATACAGGGGACGACTACAGATACAGGGGACGACTACAGATACAGGGGACGACTACAGATACAGGGGACGACTATAGATACAGGGGACGACTACAGATACAGGGGACGACTACAGATACAGGGGACGACTATAGATACAGGGGACGACTACAGATACAGGGGACGACTACAGATACAGGGGACGACTACAGATACAGGGGACGACTACAGATACAGGGGACGACTACAGATACAGGGGACGACTATAGATACAGGGGACGACTACAGATACAGGGGACGACTAGGGGAGATACAGGGGACGACTACAGATACAGGGGACGACTACAGATACAGGGGACGACTAAAGATACAGGGGACGACTACAGATACAGGGGACGACTATAGATACAGGGGACGACTACAGATACAGGGGACGACTACAGATACAGGGGACGACTACAGATACAGGGGACGACTACAGATAGAGATACAGGGGACGACTACAGATACAGGGGACGACTACAGATACTGCTAAGCAGACGACTACGGAATCACAGACGACTAGTTTCCATTAGAGGGGACCTTTTTGAATGAGTTCTAATTGCGGCAAAAGTGCCTGAAGATAATTATGACAAATAGAGGGGACGTTCTCTTGTTAGATTTATTGTTTTTAAACAGGGGACGACCCCACCCATCACCCCCTAGCCTACAGGGGACCCTACAGATTTTGACACTCCCTGCCCATAAGCTTACCACTTCCGTCCCTGTGTAGAGATAGGTTACCCAATGGACAGGGGTGTCTGTGTCATCCTGTCATCTGTGATTGATCAGTCCGTGTTGACTTTCCATCGACATTCCATACCCCAGATACAGGGGACCTAAAGATACCCCACTCATATCCCATACCACTAAAGAGGTCGACCCACACGGCCAACTGCAGTCGTACAGCTGATCCAACTGTGACATATGTGAGGCGTGATTCCCATGAACTACTACTGTCTACATGACTGACGAAATTCTACTACTTTCACTACAGATGTGTGGCCCCCACTACAGATACAGGGGACGAATCTGGGGACGACTAAATATCCGTGTTTCTGTAGCAGACATTAACGTTTGATCAATGTAGTGAACGTAATAGGTTGATTCCATCAGAATCATGTACACGGTAGTAATTCACCAGAAGCATGCCTCACAGCCGTCGTCACATTGGATGCAAATTAGGGGGCATTAATTTGCTCTGGTTGACAGTGCTGCAGCCACAGGGGTTGGTTGGCCTTTGGGGACCTTCCTCAACTGTAACTAGGGGGAATTTGCTCTGGTTCACAGTGCTGCAGCCACAGGGGATGGTTGGCCTTTGGGGACCTTCCTCAACTGTAACTAGGGGGGATTTGCTCTGGTTCACAGTGCTGCAGTCACAGGGGATGGTTGGCCTTTGGGGACCTTCCTCAACTGTAACTAGGGGGAATTTGCTCTGGTTGATAGTGCTGCAGTCACAGGGATTGTTTGGCCTTTGGGGACCTTCCTCAACTGTAACTAGGGGGCATTAATTTGCTCTGGTTCACAGTGCTGCAGTCACAGGGGTTGGTTGGCCTTTGGGGACCTTCCTCAACTGTAACTAGGGGGAATTTGCTCTGGTTCACAGTGCTGCAGCCACAGGGGTTGGTTGGCCTTTGGGGACCTTCCTCAACTGTAACTAGGGGGAATTTGCTCTGGTTCACAGTGCTGCAGCCACAGGGGATGGTTGGCCTTTGGGGACCTTCCTCAACTGTAACTAGGGGGAATTTGCTCTGGTTCACAGTGCTGCAGCCACAGGGATTGGTTGGCCTTTGGGGACCTTCCTCAACTGTAACTAGGGGGAATTTGCTCTGGTTCACAGTGCTGCAGTCACAGGGGTTGGTTGGCCTTTGGGGACCTTCCTCAACTGTAACTAGGGGGAATTTGCTCTGGTTCACAGTGCTGCAGCCACAGGGATTGGTTGGCCTTTGGGGACCTTCCTCAACTGTAACTAGGGGGAATTTGCTCTGGTTGATAGTGCTGCAGCCACAGGGATTGGTTGACCTTTGGGGACCTTCCCCAACGCACACAAAGACTGCCTGGCATTATGTGGCATACATAGGTCTGGTGTTCATGCTACTGCTAACGCTGAGACTGCTACTGCTGCTGTTGGTAGGCCCTATCATTAGTTAGAGCAAGAATGTCTCTGTGTGTGTGTGTGTGTGTACATGAGAGACTACTGCTGCTGGTATTATATATATTGGTGCGCGCAAGAGCGCACGCAGTGTGTGTGTGTGTGTGCTGCTAATGGGTGGCGCTGCGCTCGCGGCGACGCGCTCTCCGGGTGGGAGCAACCCAAATCTCCACAGAGACAAGTCTCTGTGACTAGAATAAATATATCAATATGAAGAAATACCAAATATGCACCGTGTTTGTGTATGCTAACGTGTTTGTGTATGCTAACGTGTTTGTGTATGCTAACGTGTTTGTGTATGCTAACGTGTTTGTGTACATGCTAACGTGTTTGTGTACATGCTAACGTGTTTGTGTACATGCTAACGTGTTTGTGTACATGCTAACGTGTTTGTGTATGCTAACGTGTTTGTGTATGCTAACGTGTTTGTGTATGCTAACGTGTTTGTGTATGCTAACGTGTTTGTGTATGCTAACGTGTTTGTGTATGCTAACGTGTTTGTGTACATGCTAACGTGTTTGTGTACATGCTAACGTGTTTGTGTACATGCTAACGTGTTTGTGTATGCTAACGTGTTTGTGTATGCTAACGTGTTTGTGTATGCTAACGTGTTCTGTGTATGCTAACGTGTTTGTGTATGCTAACGTGTTTGTGTATGCTAACGTGTTTGTGTATGCTAACGTGTTTGTGTATGCTAACGTGTTTGTGTATGCTAACGTGTTTGTGTATGCTAACGTGTTTGTGTACATGCTAACGTGTTTGTGTATGCTAACGTGTTTGCCCACCTGTTCCCCGTCATTGAGGCTCCACTCTCTTTCTCTTCTCTCTCTTGCCTTTAGGTCTGTTTTTGCTGTATACCATTTATGTCATCCGTGTGTGTTCGCTTTGTATTGCATTTTTGTTTGAATGCGTTATGAACGCTAACGTGTGTGTGCGCATTGATTTGATTTCTATCAAGATTCAGCGCCGTATAAATACTGTATGTTGTTGTTGTTTGTCTTCACTGATGCGTACGTGAGTGAGCATACACGTATAATTATATACTTCCCACTTTTTCTCCCGTTACTATTACCCACTACTCAGAAACTTGTCTTTTTCTTTCTTCTTAAACTCAACTTTTAAAATGTGTCCTTACATCTTGACTCAGGTCTCTGACATTTCAAAGTCATTATGGGGTCACAGTTATCAATTTCTAGTATTTCTAAGTTACTTGAAACTTAATAGGCCATTTTGTGTAGGCTTACGTATTTTATAGTCTGTGTTAAAATATTGCAAACTGAAATATTGCTGGTTCACGTTGATTGGAGAGTAAGTGTGTAAATTATAACCCAACAATTTGTCATTTTGGAGAAATGTTGCGGAAATTATTGTTTTTATCCTTTCTAGCCCCTCTCCTCTTAATTCTAAGTATGAAGGGGGGCGGAAATGGGTCCTAATCTGTGAACCAATTATTTTTCGTGAACCATAATATATACGAGTGTGGATGAAAGCAAAACTCAAAAAGCCATGACTACGAACACACACACACACACACACAGACATTTTCCACGGTCTGTCTACTCTCCTTCTGCTGTCTTTCTCTTGCCTTCTTCCTCCCCCCCCCCCCCCCCCCCCCCCCTCAACACACAGTAGCGGGCCAGTACCAAAAAGGTTTAAAAAAAACCTATAGCCCCAAATACACAACGAAAAGGGTACCATTACCGCAACCGCCGCTTAAACCTGCAGCTAAACACACATGCACACGCGCACACACACACGCACACGCGCGCGTGCGCGGCACTCATGCACGCGTATGCACACATACACAGGCGCGCACCATTACATGGACGTTATCTGCATTCCACTGTGCTGGGAAGGGTGTATAAGTATAGGCATTTCATCGTGAGAGAAATAGACTGGGTAACCGGGTGCATCTCAATATTTGTACTGTACATGCGCACACGAGTGAGAGAGAGAGAGACACAGAGCCAGAGAGAGAGAGTCAGGGCCCTAGAGAGAGAGAAAGCTAGAGGGAAAGAAAGAGAGAGACGACCTATTGTCCTAATAGCACAGAACTGGCATAGGGCCCTAGAGAGAGAGACACAGAGCCAGAGAGAGAGTCACAGAGAGAGAAAGCTAGAGGGAAAGAAAGAGAGAGACGACCTATTGTCCTAATAGCACAGAACTGGCATAGGGCCCTAGAGAGAGAGACACAGAGCCAGAGAGAGAGTCACTAGAGAGAGAGAAAGCTAGAGAAAGCTAGAGAAAGAAAGAGAGAGACGACCTATTGTCCTAATAGCACAGAACTGGCATAGGGCCCTAGAGAGAGAGACACAGAGCCAGAGAGAGAGTCACAGAGAGAGAAAGCTAGAGGGAGAGAAAGAGAGAGACGACCTATTGTCCTAATAGCACAGAACTGGCATAGGGCCCTAGAGAGAGAGACACAGAGCCAGAGAGAGAGTCACAGAGAGAGAAAGCTAGAGGGAAAGAAAGAGAGAGACGACCTATTGTCCTAATAGCACAGAACTGGCATAGGGCCCTAGAGAGAGAGACACAGAGCCAGAGAGAGAGTCACAGAGAGAGAAAGCTAGAGGGAGAGAAAGAGAGAGACGACCTATTGTCCTAATAGCACAGAACTGGCATAGGGCCCTAGAGAGAGAGACACAGAGCCAGAGAGAGAGTCACAGAGAGAGAAAGCTAGAGGGAAAGAAAGAGAGAGACGACCTATTGTCCTAATAGCACAGAACTGGCATAGGGCCCTAGAGAGAGAGACACAGAGCCAGAGAGAGAGTCACAGAGAGAGAAAGCTAGAGGGAAAGAAAGAGAGAGACGACCTATTGTCCTAATAGCACAGAACTGGCATAGGGCCCTAGAGAGAGAGACACAGAGCCAGAGAGAGAGCACAGAGAGAGAAAGCTAGAGGGAAAGAAAGAGAGAGACGACCTATTGTCCTAATAGCACAGAACTGGCATCACAGAGAAGCATAGGGCCCTAGAGAAAGACACTAGAGAGAGAGCTAGAGAAAGAAGAGAGAGACGACCTATTGTCCTAATAGCACAGAACTGGCATAGGGCCCTAGAGAGAGAGACACAGAGCCAGAGAGAGAGTCACAGAGAGAGAAAGCTAGAGAGAAAAGAGAGAAGAGAGAGACGACCTATTGTCCTAATAGCACAGAACTGGCATAGGGCCCTAGAGAGAGAGACACAGAGCCAGAGAGAGAGAGACGACCTATTGTCCTAATAGCACAGAACTGGCATAGGGCCCTAGTTTTTTTCTTTCTTGTTTAGCAACTTTTGTTTTGGAAAGAAAGAGACGCCAATTTAGAGGGAAAGAAAAGAGAGACGCCAATTTAGATTGTACCTACGCCTGCACGTGTGTGTAAAGTAAATAACGTTTCTACAGCCCTCATTCTGTGTGCCTGTCTCTCTCTCTCTCTACTCTCTCATCTCTCTCTCTCTCTCTCTCTCTCTCTCTCTCTCTCTCTCTCTCTCTCTCTCTCTCTCTCTCTCTCTCTCTCTCTTTCTCTCTCTTTAGCGCTATATGAATTATTATTATTAATAGTATTATTATTATTATTATTATTATTATTATTATTGCTACTATTATTACTATAGGATTGGGTTTCATCTTGTTATGTATAAGTGTTTACTCCAAAATGCGTGCATGTTAAAGATGAATATGTAGAATAGGGTTTGATTTTATTCTGTCATGTGTATGTGCTTACATTTACGTTTGATGTATTTTTAAGATTAGTATGTAAAATGGGCTTAGGCTTGATTTTATTATGTGTATCGGCTTTAAATTTAAAATGTGTGTTACATGTTACGAGTATGTAAAATAGGATTAGTCTTTATTTTGTGATGAGTTAAGTTTTACTTATGTGCATGTTAAAGGTGAGGACTAGAAAGTAGGTTTAGGCTTGATTTCGTCATGAGCAGTATTTACTTTTTAATATGTGTATTCGCATGCAAACAATATGACTAGGTCTGCTTTTGTTACGAGTGTGTGTTTACTTTTTAATTTGTTCATGTTAAAAATGAATAATGTAATGTAGGAATAGGTTTCATGTTGCCATGGGTACATGTATTTACATTTTAAATTGTGCATGCTAAGATGAGTATAGGTAAAGTAATACTATGTTTGACTTATTATGTGCATGGGTTTCTTTTCAAATAAGTACATTTTAATGATGAATATATAAAGTATGATTGAGGTCTTTTTTTCATGTTTGTGCACTTCTCTATTTTTGAATGTTTAAAGATGAGTGTGAAAAGTAGGATTGGGTTTTATTTTCCCGTGTGTATGCGCTTACTTCACACATTTTGAATGTTAATAATGAGTAGTCAATAATAATAGGTTTGATTTTGTTATTGATGTGTTACAATATAGGGATGTTTTTTGCATGCTTTATATTACTTTGTATGTGTTTATTTTCGTTTTCCATTTTCTACTTTTATATATGTATTCTGTCCAGAGGGCTGGATGTAAAAAAGCATGTTATTGCTTACTCTATTACCCTCTATAAATAACATTCATTCATTCATTCATTCTCTCTCTCTCTCTCTCTCTCTCTCTCTCTCTCTCTCTCTCTCTCTCTCTCTCTCTCTCTCTCTCTCTCTCATACGCACAACCACACAAACACATACAGGCTTACGCGAAAACCGTGTGTGTGTGTGTGTGTGGCGTCCTTCAGACCAACAGCCAAAAATGTTATCATTTCAATGGGGGGGAGAGAGAGAGAGAGAGAGAGAGAGAGAGAGTGTGACCGCGTGTGTGTGTGCCGTGCGCGCGCACGTGTGTGTGTGTGTAGGCCTACTTACATAGCCCCCCCCCCCCCCCCCGGAAAATATGAGTGTGCGCGTGCATGCACATGTGTATGCCGACTAACGGGCTAGATGGCATCAGCGTTAGTATTAGTTTGCATTGCTATATTTGAAGTCATAATGACGGGGTGATTGGAAAGAGGGTGGATTGTTTGGTTTTTTATCCGAGTAGGGTAAGGGGGAACAGAGAGAGAGAGAGAGAGAGAGAGAGAGAGAGAGAGAGAGAGAGAGAGAGAGAGAGAGAGAGAGAGAGAGTCAAACAGGCAAATTGAGTACACATGTATACACGTTTACGGTTGGTTAACCAGACCTCCGCCCCTCTCCGGCCTCCTTTTATTTCCACTATTTATAGATCACACTGACCCCAAGTGGACCTAGTAAGAAAAAGAAAAGAGCTGGACAGTGTCCAACAAGCCATGCAAGGCATACACATGAACAGACAAACTGCTTCATCCTTCTTCTATTCCGTGATTGAAAAACCAACAACCAACTAACGAAGGGGTCGGACAGATAGACAGACAGTGCGTGCCTGTGTGTTTGGTCGCGCGCCAAGAGAACAGAGATGAGAGTATATCATTAGAGAATCATTGCTTAATGAATCGCTTTCAGCTCCCACGACACACTCTAGTTGTACTCGTGTTAACAACTCGCCCTTGATGTACACTAGCGCAACGCCGAGTACCGGTAACGCCTAGTACTGGCAACGCCAAGTACCGGTAACGCTGAGTACCGGTTTCGCCGGGTCCGCGAAATATTATATTATTACTTTTGTCTCTCTCCCTCCTTCCATCTTCTTCTCTCATCCCATTCCACCCCCCCCCACCCCCCCACCCCACCCCACCCCCCCACCCCCCCCCCAACATCCCCTGCACCCGGACACACACACGGACAGTTGGCTTTTAATATAATGCCATTACTTTTGTCTCTCTCCCTCCTTCCATCTTCTCTTATCCTGTTCCACCCCCCACCGCACCTCCCCCCCCCCAACCATCCCCCCCCAAACACCCCCCACCCCCACTCCCTACTCCCCACCCCCAACCCATACACACAGGCGCACGCGTTAGCCTCATACTCTGAATGGATGCTGTTGAAATTTTGCACCAATATAGTCACTATCCCTGGTCATGCACATTCTAAATTTCGAGTCAATGTCGGGTCTCGTTTCGCCGCAGTTTGTGAAAAGGTGAAGCGGCGCATATCGCGCGCGTTTATAAATCGATTCACTTCCAGTTTGGCACACAGATAGTCACTGTCCCCGGTCATCTACCTTCCAAATTGGAAGGCAATCCGTCCAGAAATATCGGAGATACGGGTGCCGAGAGGCCGGTGGATACGCGTTTCGCGCATTTGCCAAACCGCGCAAATGACACGGCTGCCTTGGTTGCCGTTGCCATCGCCACGTTAGGGCTGATAGCAAATTTGAAGCGATTCGGTCGAAAAAAACGGCGGAGTTATAAGGCCCGTTTCTGTGTTTCACACACACACACACACACACACACACACACACACGGACGGCCGGACAGTTGCCTTTTAATATAATGATGGATTGACAAGATTGTCCCAGGACAGAATACGAAGGTTTAATTGAGAGTAAACGGATTTAAGCTGAAATTTGTTTACACCATGCCCTCGAAGGGGGAGGTGGTTGAGGGGGGGGGGGGGGGGTAGAAAAGCCAAATAACAAGAAAAGGAAAACAAACAAAAAGTATAAAATACATGAAAAGAATAGAAAAATAACAACAGGTATGTTCACAGAAAATTGAAGAACATGGGGAAAATTCAAGCTCAAATGAAAAAGCACATATGTAGGCTAAGTTATAGCAACATTGAATCACACACACACACACACACACACACACACACACACACACACACACACACACACACACACACACACACACACACTATAACTATACTCAAAACATACATAACACTAACAGAGTATCTTGTGGTGGTGCGAACACACAGGTGCAAAAACGGTCACGATCAATGCATGCAATACACTATAATCACTCATTTTAATCAGCTTACAGTATAGAGAAACAATACATTTGCGTTATTGCTAAATAAACAGCGAATATTTCAAGGAAGTTAATTTTTTTAAACATATATATCTAAGAGGTCTTTGTGATACGTTCTTTTAAAGGATAAGACACTTTTTTTTTATTTTTTTTTTATTGACAATTTCCAAATCATTCCATAGTTTGCTACCGGAGTAGGTAAGGGAGGCCATAAACAGGTTTGTTCTAGGGCGAGGAATATGAATTATATTTTTGTTACGAATGCTAGTAATAAGAACTATTTTACATAGATAGGTAGGTGTCAGTTTATTCATAATGTTATACATAAAAATAGCTTTGTTACTTAAGGTTAAAGTTATAGTCTATGTGAAGTGAAGAATTTTAAGAATAATATTTTTTAGAGCGCGTTTACTTTTAAGTGGCTTTAAGCAGTTTTCGCTAGCAGAGAGAGAGAGAGAGAAACAGACAAACAGAGAGAGAGAGGGGGGGTAGAGACAGAGAGAGAGGGGGGGTAGAGAGAGAGAGAGAGAGAGAGAGAGAGAGACTCAGACTCAGACTCAGACTCAGATACTTTATTTTACAAGGATAAGAATTTAGGCTGGGCCTATTCTTCCATTCTGTCCTTGGTTCTAAGCATGCAATACATAACTACTACTATAAATGAACATTGGAATATAGGAACATCGCCAACAGAAACAACAACTGACAGTAATATAGCAACGACACGGTAGGCAGAGCATCAACATCAGCAATAAAAACAAAACAAAACTGAAAAATAACCAACCAAATAAACAAACAAGCAAATAAGTAAATGAAAAACACCTCTATCACTACAAATTACTTCTCCTACTACCATTATTACTCCTACTACTATTACTACCACCATCGCCTCCACACCACTACTACTACTACTACTACTACTACTACTACTACTACTACTACTACTACTACTACTACTACTACTACTACTACTACTACTACCTCCATCACCACCATCACTACTACTACCGCTACCACTACCAGTACTACTAATACAGTGCCACAATAATATAACAATGACATGGTACGCAGAACATCACCATCAGTAATAAGGACAAGCAAAACAGAAACCAACCGACCAAACAAAGACATAAAATTAATGAAAAAAAGAGAAAAACAAAACAAAAATTACTTCCACCACAATTTTCTTCATCCACTACTACTACTACTACTACTACTACCACTACTACTACTACTACTACTACTACTACTACTACTACTACTACTACTACTACTTATTTATTTATTTATTAAAAAAACACCTTATACAGCCCATAGCCTTAAAGCTCAATGCGCTTTACAAAAACAATAAAAAGTTAAAAACGAGCCCCAAAAAATGTGATTCACACACGCACACGCACACACACATAGGCGCACAAGCGGAAACATGCAAAATATATGCATATTATATCAGTAATACACAGTGAATGAAGAAAATGTACAATAACTCCTTATCCATGTAAACAATCAAAACTACAACTTTTAACTAACAATAGTTAGAGAGAGAGAGAGAGAGAGAGAGAGAGAGAGAG
>CM065684.1:65310582-65338082 GCA_017654935.2 Phymorhynchus buccinoides | reverse complement strand
CACCAGTATCCAAAAATCTCCGTCCTGAATCCAGCGTATCCCCGCCAGTATCACCAAATTTCACGGAGTCCTTGCTTTCTGTGGCAGTGACCACTTCAGTGTAGACTTGCTTCGACGTTGGGTCTTCTTCAGAATCAGACTGCGGCTCCTCACCCTCTGCTGACGTGGCTGCATCCAGCTCGGCTAGCACGTCTAAAACCGTGTCCAGAAGATCCCCCTGAATCTTGTCGTCCGAGGAAGATTTTTGAGTTTTGTCTTCGCCACTAAGTTTGGAATCGTCATCCGTATCTTTTGGGCTGGGTAAAGTAGTTTGTTTTACATCATCATCGACGTTATCATCTTCGTCGTCGTTATCACTGAGTTCTTGCGTCACCTGGTCTTCTGACAAGTCATCGGTGATGACGTCATTGTGGCTGACGTCATCTAAGACTAGCTGAGCGTCATCAGTGGATGACAGTCTTGTTGTGGGGGCATTGTCACGAGGAGAAGAGCGGATGGAAAATTCAGTGTCTGGTTTTGAATCGATTTGGTCTTCTGCTTCAACTGAGGTTATGTCCTCTTCTTCTTCTTCTTTCTGCTCCTCCTCCTCCTCCTCTTCGTCATCATCATCCTCTTCTTCTTCATCTTCTTCAACTTGGGCCAGTATTTTCCCTCCACCCATTATTCTCTTGGCGTTTTCTTCTGCCTGCACTTCGTATTCTTCCCCTTCCTCTTCATCCGTCTCTTCATCCTCCTCATCCTCTTCCTCCTCTTTCTTCACCTCTTCCCTCGTTTCTGATTCTCTGAGATCTGTTGGGACGGGTATTAAAACTTTCTCTCTTTTCAGCGTAGGTTTGGACAGAAGGTCTTCAAACGTCTCTCCTCTGTCTATGAACGGATAGTTCTGGGATTCAGAATTTTGTGTCTTCTGCTTGTTTGTTCCAAGCATCTACATCTTCTTCTTCTTTCTCCTCCTCCTCTTCCTCATCCTCTTCCTCCTCCTCCTCCTCCTCCTCTTTAGAGATCCATATTTCTTCTTGCACTTGTTCACCAAGAGCAATCTCCTTTCCGGGCATATCACGGCCTTGAAGCTTCTCAACAGAGACTGTCTTTGATGAAGATTCGTCCCCTCTCCTTTCAGATTCTTTGCTATGCAAAGTGGCCTGACTCGCTGTGTCCATGTCCTTAGTGTCTGGACCCTTCACAATTCCACACGTGCTGAGGATCGTTCTGGCAGGCGGAGGCTGAAGGCGGAATTCCTTAACACGGTATCTTTCCGTTGGTGGGCTTTCGTGTTGATCAACACGATACTCTTGGTCCAAGTAACACACATCTCGGGAATAATCAAACAGTAACGTGACATGCTGCTCGTGTTTCTCAGGCTCCTCTTTATTGAGAGAATCGCCCGGCGTGAGATTTTTGTCTTTAGAATCTTCCACTTCTGTCTCAGTTTCAGTTTTCGTTTTGAAGTAATGTTCACACTGCACGCGATAAGTAGTGGTGGACGAGTCACCACGTTGGACTAACACTTTGTACGATTCGCTGTCTCTGGCCACAGCTTTCCTGTCTCGCCATGACACAGACTTCTGATGCTCAACAAGACTGTCGCGATCGCTGTAATCTTGGAGAAAAATGTCCAAACAATTCACCACTCTATCATCATCGTCGTCGTCATTATCATCCGCGTTTTTGACATCTTGCAGGGTTGAAAAGTAGCACAGTTTTCCGGGGTCTTGGTCGGCGGAGGAAAAGAGAAGACTGGAGCAGTAAGTTTTTGGAGACTGCGACACTTTGCTATCAGTTGCAACAGAAGTGTGCTGTCTACTTTCACTATCCAACACTGCAGTGTGTGTCTCATCTTTTGCTGTGTGTATTTGTTCTCCACCCACTGCGTCCCCTTCTGCACTACAAGAAGGGTCACCGTGCCCTGTGTTTGCACTCTCTACCCGGCTCACTTCTTTTGTCTGAGTGGCCGTGAATGTTTGCGCTCTGCTTAGCAAATGTATTTCCTTCGTCGTTATTTCTCTCACTTTTGCTTTGTGAAGGACGCTCTCGAGAAGCACACAGCTGCCATCTTGGAGGTCAGGGGAGCTAACCTGACTGGCCTGCCCCCACTGGCCTGCTGTCAGCTGGATGGGGGTGGGGGAGCGGAGTCGCCCCACGTCGAACGTTGCGCTGCACGGTTTGTTGAGAAAGGAGGTGGCGGAGCTTTTAAAAGATGCAGCACTGTCAGAAACGTCCTCGCCATCTATACGTTCACTGTCACTTTCCGTGTCTTCCACTTTTACTTCAGCATTTCTCAGCCTCCCTGCTGCAATATGTAAAGTGGAGGTGTACCGTTCTTCAGGGGTATCAGAAGTGGGTGGCTTTGCACTATCGTCTTTGCGTGGAGTGGACGGGTTGAAATGGGCAGAGAACCTTGTTTTGGACACAACATGCGGAACATTTTCATCGTCTTGCATGTCCTTTGTGGGTGTAACATCTTTTGTGGGCGTGCTAACGTCTTTGATCGTTTTCGGTTTTCTCTCCCGTCTTTGAATATTTGGAGAATCATCCATACCAGTGTGGGTTTGTTTGCTAGGATGATGTTTTAAAACACTAGCAACCGGCACAGTTTCTTCAACAGACTGAGATGTATCTGGTGTGTGTGCAAATGTGGCCGTGGCAACATCGGTGTACACAGAATGAGAGTCTGATCTATGAACATCATCATCTTCACTATCTTCACCCGTTGTGTCCAATGTGGTAGATAACGAGGAAAGTGTCGATGAAAGCAAGTCTAATTGGGAAGTGTAATCCACTTCAGTCGCTTCTCTGGAAACGGTGACATTAGAATGAACAGTCACGGTGGAGGCTTTGGGAAGATCTCCGGGCAGGATAAACCTCTCAGTTCTATCCACATAGTCATCAGGGCCTGGGTCTGACCTAGCATAGGTCTTGAAACCTTCTACGGTGCTTAAGCTTCCTTCTTCTTTGCTGGGGGAAAGTTGCGCTGTAACAACGCTATGCGGTACGAAACCAAAACAACCTTGCCCGCTCCAGTCAAAGCCTCTCTCCATCGCAGGAGTCGACGACAGTTCATCGAGGTTGTAGTCCTCATCGTGAACACTCACATCCTTTTCACTGCTAATTGCATCACCATCGTCGACCAGAGGATTCACAAAAGGAAAAGGATCGCCACTTTTCGTTGGAGACATACCATGGGCTCCCCCTTCAGCCCCAAAGGCAAAGGGCGAAGTCTCCTGCTCCGGGGACTGGAATGGGGAGGTGAAGGAGACATCTGTGGAGGTGGAGGGGGAGGAGCCGTAGCCTGAGGTCACCATGGAGCTCCGCATGACGTTCTGGGGTTCCTCCCAGGTCGTCTGGACGGCCAGGGATCCGGGGTTTGTTTCCACATCTCCTAAAGACGATGACGACAACTTTTGACGAGTCTGTTCAGAAGAAGCCTTGGGAACCCCCAGGGCAGCTTTTCTGTGCTCTTCCTCCTCTTTCTTCTTCTCTCTGTTTAATAACTGTTGTTCTTCCCTGTCCTCAAAAGGTAGGTCTTGTCCTCTCCCCCTCCCTCTTCCCTTTCCCTTTCTTCTTCCTCTTGCCCGTGACATGTCTGCTGCAGTTTTGGGCTTTGCCTTACTGCTTAGCACCGTAAATGCTTTCTGCTGCCATTTTTTCCGAGTTTAAAATTGTCAAGTGTATGTTGAGATCTGATTTGAGATCACGTCGAGCTGTAGCGCTTGTCACAACGTCCCAAATATGCTGAATCATGAATCCACATGCCAGCCCAACCTTGATTACATGGATACACCTGTGATTTGCATCGTATAAATTCGCACAATCCAAATCAAATTTTTACATAGTTCAGATTTGAAGGTCAGAATATATGCAAGTCAGCTTCAGTAATCCTTTGATGTGAAGCACGTGCTTTGAAACAGTCAAGGTTTCACAGTCAGAGTATCACTGTACACAATCCAGGTATCGGCTTTACACAGACAACTCACATCTCACAAAACATCCATCAAGAGCTCTCTCTTCACGACAATCAAAATCACATATCTTACACACCTGGGGATAATCCATGTCAGAACCACATGATCCAGGCCTCGTTTAACACAATCCAGGCCAGCTTTACACACAACAATCCAGACCACACTTTACAGAATCCAAGAAACTCCTTTGCACAATCCAGCAGCTTCACAGAATCCAGGTAACTTGAACCAAATCCCCGATCATATAACCGCACACGCTCCCAGAAAAGTACACCCGACACGCTTTCCTGCATCAAAACGCCACCGGGATTTAAAATGATAGGGGCCTAGCGTGTGTGCCACCACATAAATTATATCATGGATATCCTACACGCCTAAAATCAAATGACAAATGCAGTAAAGTAGGTTTGGGGAGGGGGTAGGGCCTAACACCAGCTCTGAAATGTATCCACACGTGCACACACCGACACACACTACTGACACCACAACACAACAGCAGACACAGCCAACAAGTTCTGTTTTCAATGCAGTCACACACATTCACTATACCACAACTCCGTCTCGCATGCCCGCCCTGTTTCTCAGCTATTAATGCGGATCAGTCGATCAATATTCGTTGTGCTCTCTCTCTCTCTCTCTCTCTCTCTCTCTCTCTCTCTTAATGTCCCCACCTACTAGGACGTCTGTTCATTGGACTGAATCCATACCCCCCTCCCCCCTCATCTCCATAGAAAAACCGTACAAGCGTAACGAGACTGCTTACAACTTATTTTCCGGGTTAGTGTGTGTGTGTGTGTGTGTGTGTGTGTGTGTGTGTGCGTGCGTGTGCGTGCGTGTGTGAAAAGATGAAATCAAAAGAAGTCATCAGACCTTGTCGACTTTGTCTAAAGATCTGGTTTGGTTGAGGGCAATGACAATACAGAGGGAGCACATATACATTCTTTAGCAGAAACTGAGTGTCGTTTTTGTAAAGCTAATCAGCAACTAGACTATTTCACCATTTGTGTCCTTTTCAACACGCCGCCAACAGGTTCAGCCTTGCTGCACACTCCAAAAATCCGTGGAGCGGGTAAACTATAGTGTCGTCAGTCCTCACAAAACACCCATTCATATTCAAATGAACACACGCGTGCCTCTGAATGGCACACTCTCTCTGTCTCTCTGTCTCTCTGTCTCTCTGTCTCTCTCTCTCTCTCTCTCTCTCTCTCTCTCTCTCTCTCTCTCTCTCTCTCTCTCTCTCTCTCTCTCTCTCTCAACCTGTCTTTATCATAATACCTGCTTTGCTACCTTTATGTTCAATTATGTATGTGTAATTTTATGCCTTGCCATGTTTGTATTCTATGTTTGTATATTTACAAAGGTGTTACCTTTATGTTCAAATCTGTATGTGTAATATCATGCCTTGCCATGTTTGTATTCTATGTTCGTATATGTACCAAGGACAGATTGGAAGACTAGGCGTAACCTAAAATCTTTATCCTTGAAAAATAAAGTTAAAGTTTTCAAGTTTTCTCTCTCTCTCTCTCTCTCTCTCTCTCTCTCTGGCTCGTCTCTCTCTCTCTCTCTCTCTCTCTCTCTCTCTCTCTCTTGGGCAAGGCATTGTCACAGTATTCACACCAATCTTTTCTCCCAAGGAATCACTGAACGGGCCTCCCTTGCTATGGCCGTGATTGACATTCATTCTTGTCATACATGACTCACTGACCAGCAGCTCACTGAACGGGCCTCCCTGCTATGGCCGTGATTGACATTCATTCTTGTCATACATGACTCACTGACCAGCAGCTCACTGAACGGGCCTCCCTGCTATGGCCGTGATTGACATTCATTCTTGTCATACATGACTGACTGACCAGCAGCTCACTGAACGGGCCTCCCTGCTATGGCCGTGATTGACATTCATTCTTGTCATACATGACTCACTGACCAGCAGCTCACTGAACGGGCCTCCCTGCTATGGCCGTGATTGACATTCATTCTTGTCATACATGACTCACTGACCAGCAGCTCACTGAACGGGCCTCCCTGCTATGGCCGTGATTGACATTCATTCTTGTCATACATGACTGACTGACCAGCAGCTTAGCAAACGCGAAGGTTACACTTACACAGTGATCACGATAAATAATAATTATCAGTAAAATAACGATTGTGAAATCAAAATACTCATAACAAAAATCATTGACATGTCAGTCCCTGGGACTGATATCTTTTTGTGTGATAGGACTGGTTTTGATAGTGGTTGTTGGGAGAATTGTTGATGGGACTGGTTTTGATAGTAGTTGTTGGGAGAATTGTTGTTGATGGGATACTGGTTTTGATACTGGTTGTTGGGGGAATTGTCGCTGATGGGACTGGTTTTGATAGTGGTTGTTGGGGGAATTGTCGCTGATGGGACTGGTTTTGATAGTGGTTGTTGGGAGAATTGTTGATGGGACTGGTTTTGATAGTAGTTGTTGGGAGAATTGTTGATGGGACTGGTTTTGATACTGTAGTTGTTGGGAGAATTGTTGATGGGACTGGTTTTGATACTGGTTGTTGGGGAATTGTCACTGATGGGACTGGTTTTGATACTGGTTGTTGGGAGAATTGTTGATGGGACTGGTTTTGATACTGGTTGTTGGGAGAATTGTTGATGGGACTGGTTTTGATAGTGGTTGTTGGGAGAATTGTTGATGGGACTGGTTTTGATACTGGTTGTTGGGGGAATTGTTGATGGGACTGGTTTTGATACTGGTTGTTGGGGGAATTGTTGATGGGACTGGTTTTGATACTGGTTGTTGGGGGAATTGTTGATGGGACTGGTTTTGATACTGGTTGTTGGGGGAATTGTCGCTGATGGGACTGGTTTTGATAGTGGTTGTTGGGGGAATTGTCGCTGATGGGACTGGTTTTGATACTGGTTGTTGGGGGAATTGTTGATGGGACTGGTTTTGATACTGGTTGTTGGGGGAATTGTTGATGGGACTGGTTTTGATACTGGTTGTTGGGGGAATTGTCGTTGATGGGACTGGTTTTCATAACAAAATCCTAGCGCGATCACAGCCTACAAGAATATATATGCCAGTTACTATTGATGTTCCCTTGGCAACTAAACAAGATTCAGGGTCATGTACATTGTACTTAGGGGGGCTACCCACTTGTCCAACTGCAGTCATACAGCTATATAACTGTGCCATCTGTGAGACAGGATTTGTTCTCTGTCATACACGAAACTGATGAAATATCCGTGTTTCTGTGACAGACATTTTAACAGGTTTGTGTTTTGGGGCCTACATGGATATAGTGAACTAAAATCGTAGGATTTCATCCAAATCATTTAGACAGCAGTATTTCACCAGAATCACGCATCACAGAAGTCGTCACAGCTGGATAGTCGTACGACTGACATTGGGCGCGTGAGTCAGCCCCTTGACACGTATCATCATCCCCATACTCCCTCCCACTGCATCTCCTATTGAATAGTAATAGGACCTACGGCGGGACCTACGGCGGGGACCTACGGGTGGGGGGGGGGGGGGGGGGGGGCTTAGGGGGGGGGGGGGGGGGGGCTTAGGGGGCTGCAGCCCCCACCCTTTTTCCTCAACAACAACAAAAATCATGTCGCCGAACGGCAGCTACATTTCCTCGCGGGCTATACCTAGCACTCATCAGCACCACCAGTTGATAGGTACTGGTTCAAAACATGCTTCAATAGGGGTATGAACAGTAATGGCATTAGTCCTTTATTTCATGCCCAGATTGCACTATTTTGCTTCTCGGATTTAAAAATGTTCCGGGGGAGCATGCCCCCGGACCCCCTAGGGTTATTAGCCCCCACCCCTTAAAAACTTAGGTCCGACCCTAATTCTGTACCTTCCGTTCCAACCCCCACCCCCTGGCATGACTCCATGACCGCCACGTGTCTGCTAAGAGTCATCATGACCCAGTAGAAACAGGTGACGACGCGCGCGCTGAGCATAGTCATGTATATATGTTCAAACGTGTCAGTACTAATAAGTACAGCATCAACTGTCCGTGCACTTCAGGTCACACCGCTGCATGGCCCTATCTCTCTGTGCACCAGGCACACATGCCCGCATCACCTGTCCGTGCACTTCAGGTCACACTGCTGCATGGCCCTATCTCTCTGTGCACCAGGCACACATGCCCGCATCAACTGTCCGTGCACTTCAGGTCACACTGCTGCATGGCCCTATCTCTCTGTGCACCAGGCACACATGCCCGCATCAACTGTCCGTGCACTTCAGGTCACACTGCTGCATGGCCCTATCTCTCTGTGCACCAGGCACACATGCCCGCATCAACTGTCCGTGCACTTCAGGTCACACTGCTGCATGGCCCTATCTCTCTGTGCACCAGGCACACATGCCCGCATCACCTGTCCGTGCACTTCAGGTCACACCGCTGCATGGCCCTATCTCTCTGTGCACCAGGCACACATGCCCGCATCAACTGTCCGTGCACTTCAGGTCACACTGCTGCATGGCCCTATCTCTCTGTGCACCAGGCACACATGCCCGCATCAACTGTCCGTGCACTTCAGGTCACACCGCTGCATGGCCCTATCTCTCTGTGCACCAGGCACACATGCCCGCATCACCTGTCCGTGCACTTCAGGTCACACTGCTGCATGGCCCTATCTCTCTGTGCACCAGGCACACATGCCCGCATCAACTGTCCGTGCACTTCAGGTCACACTGCTGCATGGCCCTATCTCTCTGTGCACCAGGCACACATGCCCGCATCAACTGTCCGTGCACTTCAGGTCACACCGCTGCATGGCCCTATCTCTCTGTGCACCAGGCACACATGCCCGCATCAACTGTCCGTGCACTTCAGGTCACACTGCTGCATGGCCCTATCTCTCTGTGCACCAGGCACACATGCCCGCATCAACTGTCCGTGCACTTCAGGTCACACTGCTGCATGGCCCTATCTCTCTGTGCACCAGGCACACATGCCCATATCGATCTTCTACACCCAGACCTTGCAAGTTAACATGCAGCTACCCTTGACTGCGCAACGCTCCATCATTATTTTATTGACCCCACGCGTGATGTCGGGGTGTGGGGGGTGGGGGGGGGGGGGGGGGGGGGGGGGGGGGGGGGGGGGGGGGGACAATGAACGACACACACACACACACACACACACACACACACACACACACACACCACACACACACACACAACAACAACAACAACAACAACCACATACAGTATTTATACGGCGCTGAATCTTGATAGAAATCAAATCAAAGCGCACACACACGTTAGCATTCATAACGCATTCAAACAAAAAACACACACACACGTACGCACGGTTGAATCATCATCATATAGTAATAAGCCAACTGTCCGTGTGTGTGTGTGTCTGTGTGTCTGTGTGTCTGAAACACGAAACAGGCCATATATTTTATAACTCCGCCGTTTTTCTCCCGAATCGCTTCAAATTTGATGTGAGCCCTAACGGGGCGATGGCAACGGCAACGGCAACCGAGGCGGCCGTATCATTTGCGCGGTTTCGCAAATGCGCGAAACGTGCATCCGCCGGCCTCTCGGCGCCCGTATCTCCGGCGTTTCTGGGCCGATTGCCTTCTAATTTGGCAGATACATGACTGGGGACGGTGACTATCGGTGTGCCAAACCGGAAGCGAATCGGTTCAGAAACGCGTGCGCTATACGCCGCTTCACCTTTTCACGAATAACTCCGCCGTTTCTTAACCGAATCGCTTCAAATTTGCTGTACTCAGCGTTACCAGTACTTGGCGTTACCGTTACTAGGCGTTACCGTTACAAGGGAGAGCGCGTCACTCTCAGAGCAGCGCCAACAGGAAACGGGGCCTTATAACTCCGCCGTTTCTTAACCGAATCACTTCAAATTTGCTGTACTCAGCATTACCAGTACTTGGCATTACCGTTACTAGGCGTTACCGTTACAAGGCGTTACCGGTACTCGGCGTTGCGCTAGTCCTAATAATAATGTATGCATGAGCGCGCGAGCAAACATGCATAACGCACGCGCGCGCGAGAGAGAGATATGGTGAGTATTGTATGTTTGAATAGGGGGGGAGAGAGAGAGAGAGAGAGAGAGAGAGAGAGAGAGAGAGAGAGAGAGAGAGAGAGAGAGGAGAGAGAGAGAGAGAGAGAGAGAGAGAGAGAGAGAGAGAGAGAGAGAGAGAGAGAGAGAGAGAGAGATACACAGAGAGAGAGAGAGGGTGAGCGAGACAGATAGACAGACAGAGACAGACAAAAAGAAACAGTAATAGAGATAGAGAATGTTCTGATTCAGGAAGTCCAATCGTAATCGAAATGTTTGGGTGCGGTGCTTTTTTTTTCATTCAACATGATTATCGTGAACAAAAGCGGTTTGTTTTGCTTCTAAATTGCCAGACCTGTCTTGGTTCTTTCTCGTGTGACCAAAGAGAGAGAGAAAGAGAGAGAGAAGAGAGAGAGAGAGAGAGAGAGAGAGAGAGAGAGGAGAGAGAGAGAGAGAGAGAGAGAGAGAGAGAGAGAGGAGAGAGAGAGAGAGAGAGAGAGAGAGAGAGAGAGAGAGAGAGAGAGAGAGGGAGAGAGAGAGAGAGAGAGAGAGAGAGAGAGAGAGAGAGAGAGAGAGAGAGAGAGAGAGAGAGAGAGAGAGAGAGAGAGAGAGAGAGAGAGAGAGAGAGGAGAGAGAGAGAGAGAGAGAGAGAGAGAGAGAGAGAGAGAGAGGCTGAGAGAGAGAGAGAGAGTGGGAGAGAGAGAGACATACAGAAGACAGGGAGGATGTGAATCAGTAAGCCCACTATCGATGTTAGGGCGGGGTCCTTTTACGTTCACCTGAGATCATCCTAAACATTGAAGATGCATTGAGCTGCAAAGCTGGTGTGTTTGGATTACACTGCATTCATTACAGGAATCGCTTTGTCACTGTCTTTTTCTTGAGAGAGAGAGAGAGAGAGAGAGAGAGAGAGAGAGAGAGAGAGAGAGAGAGAGAGAGAGAGAGAGAGAGAGAGAGAGAGAGAGAGAGAGAGAGAGAGAGAGAGAGACACAGAGAGAGAGAGAGAGAGAGAGAGAGAGAGAGAGAGAGAGAGAGAGAGAGAGAGAGAGAGAGAGAGAGAGAGAGGAGAGAGAGTTAGAGAGCGCTTTTTGATCAGTTTGGCAGACCTTTTTTCCATATCAGACAGAGAGACTAACAAAAAAGAGATATGGAAAAAAGTGTCTGCCAAACTTACATGCAAATTTATTCATGCAATGCCTCTCTTCTCTCTCTGTTTTTGTCTCTCTCTCTCTCTCTCTCTCTCTCTCTCTCTCTCTCTCTCAGTGTTCAGTGTTCAGTGTTCTCTCTCTCTCTCTCTCTCTCGGGAGAAGATGTAGGGAGAAAGTAATGTCTTGTGTTTTGATGATGTCATACTCATAATGCATTGTTTAGATTGTTGTTGGTTTTTTCTTCCTCCACAATGTATTTCCTGATTCTTGTGAATTCAATTTATATTAGTTCATATGATTACTGTGCTGTGTGCGAGGTTGGTGGTGGGTGGGGGGAGGGTGGTGGGATGGGGGAGGGTGGATGGGTGTATGAATGTGTAGGGTTGTTTTTTTGTTGTTTGTTTGTTTTTGTGTTGTTTTTTTAGGGGGGTCCTGTTGCTTTTGTTCATTAATTGAAGTTTTAATTATGCTTTTCTTCTTTTGTTTCGAGGGCAAGATGTAAACAAGCCCATTGTGTGCTTATTCTTTTCCCTCAATAAACAAATGTTTCAAATGTTTCTCTCCAACGAGTGCACACGCGTTTGTCACGTGTATGTGCGCGCGCATGCGCGTGTGTGTGTTTGTGCATGGGCAACCTCCTCCAACTGATGGCTAAGTTTAGGAGGATTTACATCACAGAGAGAGAGAGGGAGATAGAGAGAGAGAGGGAGATAGAGAGAGAGAATAAGTAAGAGGGAACACAGGGGACGTAACTCTCTTCTACTAACAGGCAGTTGATTTACTTCCCTTGGATTGCTTTAGGAAGTAATTTTAAATGAAAGAAAATTATATTAAAGAAAACAGGTAAGTAGGATTTTTTAGTTTGACTATATATTTAAGATTTTTTGCAAATTTATTTTAAAAGTATAAAGTAGAATGTCATTATTGTTACAAATTCTTATTTTAACTAATCTGCGTTTTTTAACTTCCTGTTTCAAGAGGACTTCCTGTTCCTTTAGAACTCTCCTGTCATTTTCCCACCAGACTTGAAAGAGTGAAGACCTGGTTTAAAAGTCTCTCATTGAAAGGAAAGAAGACCTCAACAGCAGTATCTCTATGGCTCCCCCACACCTGCGTGCGCATCTCGACCCTTCCAACGGAAGTGTCGCCATCTTAGTCCTTATTTGTGTGTAAACAGCATCGATCTGGCATTTTTCAAACAAAGTTACTGACTAAGATGGCGGTCTCCCATAATGTGGCGTGTTCCTTGTGGCCGGATATGACGATACGTGGGTACAAGCCATTAAAGTCTTCTTCTCTGTTAAGATCTGTATAATTCTAAATGCCTCCTTTCGCCCAGAGGGCGTTAAACCTCTATTTTTCTCTCTCGAAAGAAGACCTAGAGACCTGGACAAGGTATAGTAATTATTGTCATTTTAATCTTTGGTGTTTCAGGAGTATAGAAATTTAACAGAGTAATGCTGTAAATTAAATCATAGTGAAGACTGGATTAAGGTCAGGTTCTAGTTCACGTCAACATGTGCTTTTAGAAACACGTGGTTTCTTTCCTTGAGCTGGCAGTTGTTTCTATCTACAACCTTATAGTTAATTGCTTAGTAATAATGGGGGTTGCAACCAACTGTCGCAGTCCAAGTTTATTAGTAGTGTAAAACAATAATCATTACAATGTGTAATGATGGTAGAATTATTTGTGGGTGAAAATTTGGGAAACACTGACTGTCACTTATGACAGTAGTTCATTGTGAAAGCCACATGGCTGATACCATGAGGCAAGGTGAAAGGGGAGACAAAGAGCTGTGACAGTAGTTCATTGTTGATGGCTGATAGCCACATGGCTGAGCTGTGACAGTGATACCATGCTGATAGTGATACCATGGCAAGGTGAAAGGGGAGACAATGAGCTGTGACAGTAGTTCATTGTGAAAGCCACAGGGCTGATAGTGATACCATGAGGCAAGATGAAAGGGGAGACAAATGAGCTGTGGCAGTAGTTCATTGTGAGAGCCACATGGCTGATAGTGATACCATGAGGCAAGATGAAAGGGGAGACAAAGCTGTGACAGTAGCTGTGCCACAGTAGTTCATTGTGAAAGCCACATGGCTGATACCATGAGGCAAGATGAAAGGGGAGACAAAGAGCTGTGGCAAGCTGTAATATGACTGATGCAAAGATCATCAGTGAGTTTAGGGATTCGTTGGTATTATCTTGATGTTATTTTGGTAGTCATGAGTGAATGTTCTTTGTGTGTGTGTGTGTGTGTTAAGGTCAAATGAACTGACTGGTTAAAGGTATTTGTGGATAAACTATTGGAAAGTGCTGGATGAAATGTTCTCTTTTAGAAATGGTATACAGGGAACACTGCAACAGCCATGTGGTGTAGATCATGTAATTAGAATGTCAAATTAAAATGCTTCTACCAGGGGAAGGCTATACTAGTTGTTGAGGAGGAATAGGATTATTCATCCATGGAAAGTAGTACAGCCTAGCTGGGTGTTCCATGTGGTCACCTCAATGAGTTAGACATAACTTGACTTTTCCAATATAATTTGGTTTTGGTTTTGAATAGGCCTAGTTGTGGCATCAGCTCGGGATAAATGTCATTAATGGATTTTCGGAAATCAATAATATTTTGGGTAAACTCGGTTTGAATTATCCAAGTGCGTACCACTGCCAGTCTGTAGTGTGACAAGTTGTAGCAATTCTGTGCTGTACTTGCCTTTAGTTATAATGGATTAACGTGAGGATTACTTTTTAAGATTTAGCATGCTTTAAATTTGTGTTGTGTAAAAATAATGTACCAGTAAGTTTACATTAGGTTAGTTTCAGGTCTGTTAGTAATAACTGCTTTGTTTGATTTGATGTTATCTTATTAGTTGAAACCTGATGGTGAAATTAAAGTAAGACATGATCGCATTGTTATAATGATGTTAGTTTTTGTCATTTTAGGTTTTAGTTGATACATTTATATTAATGCATAGTATTGTTTATTTTTCAGGAGCGCATTTCTTTTCTTTTCATTTCTTTGCCTATTTCCAATTTTGAACCCGATTCGCCTCTCAGTTATTTTTCTTATGTCTTTTGTTATATCGATCTTGTTTGAATTTGACACTGGCGGTATCATTTAGCTAATTAGTGTAATTGATATAATTTCTTTGGGCTTGAACTTTTAAGATAATTCCTTTATCTGTTTATTTTTTCAAGTTGTTTTTCTGTTAATAAATCAGTGAACTCATACCGAATCTCGGTGTTTTTGTGTCTCTGGAAGACTTTCTGGAAGACTGACTCTGACGCTCTAGTTTTCTAGCTCAACCCGAACCCGAGTCCCTCTCCTGTAATTTGGTAATTTGGGGGCTACGAGGAGTGGGTTACACATGCGTCAGTGTGTTCTGTAAGGCTGTCAACCTAACACATTCTAGCTAAAAAGTATTGTTAGATATAGTTCATGTGTGATCGCGGTTAGTTTGCAGCAGGCAGGCACCATCAACGACAATAACATTTAGTCAGCAACTTTACTCCTGTTACCTTCTAGCTCATTGTCACCTCCCTCCGACCATACATACAGAAATATGCATCTAATCTCCACACACACACACACACACACACACACACACACACACACACACACACACAGAGAGAGAGAGAGAGAAACACACACACACACACACACACACACACACACAGAGAAACACACACACACACAAAGAAACACACACACAGTGACAAACACACACGCATGCACACATACTTGGTACACACACATACTTAGTGTGTGCAGTGTGTCAATATTTGATCATTTCTGCTCCGTGACAGCAACGTAACTAATGTTGCCTTGTTGACCGTTTTGTCTGGGACATTAGTCTCTCTCTCTCTCTCTCTCTCTCTCTCTCTCTCTCTCTCTCTCTCTCTCTCTCTCTCTCTCTCTCTCTCTCTCTCTCTCCAATGTCACGTATCCTTTCTTTTAGAGCTCATATAAATCAAAGTTAAAAGGCAATAAACGAGAATCATGTTTTTAAGTCCTTGACTGAAAAATGTTTAGCAAAGTCTTTAAAACAAAACGTCTACCCCGCCCTCCCCCACCCCTTCCCCACCCCTTCCCCACCACCACGATAGACACCCCTCCCCCACACACACATATTATCTCTGTTCCCTCATTGTAGCTTTCTTTATATTTTTCTTTCTTTTTCTTTTCTTTCTTTCGTTTCACTTCAGCCGCGGGAATTTACTTGACATCTTTTCCTAAAAACACACAAAACCGGTTTTAGCTGTTTCGCAGGTCTCTTGCTCAGTTAGTTGTATTGGCGCGAACTGAGAGAGAGAGAGAGAGAGAGAGAGAGAGAGAGAGAGAGAGAGAGAGAGAGAGAGAGAGAGAGAGAGAGAGAGAGAGAGAGAGAGAGAGAGAGAGAGAGAGAGAGAGAGAGAGAGAGAGAGAGAGAGAGAGAGAGAGAGAGAGAGAGAGAGAGAGAGAGAGAGAGAGAGAGAGAGAGAGAGAGAGAGAGAGCATTGCTAGAATACATTCCATTATATGCCTAATAAAAAGACAATAAAATTATTTACGCATTTTGAATTGACCTGACTTTTGAAACACAGACAGACAGAGAGACACACATTATACATAATCTGTGAATGCCATGTATTATAATTAATACAAGCCTCTTTTTTCATGGCAATACAATCTGCGGTTTGTCACGTTCTATTCTCCGTGTTGAAACTGTTCTGTACACACTGAGAGAGGGGGGGGGGGGGGTAAATAGAGACACAGACAGACAGACAGATAGAGATACAGCCAGACAGACAGCGAGACAGACAGAGATACAGACAGACAGACAGACAGAGACACAGACAGACAGCGAGACAGACTGACTGAGGACGTTATTCAGCTAATGTCCCAGAGAAAAGTCAACAACGCAACATTACGTTGCTGTCACAGACCAGAAATGATCAAATATTTACACACACACACACACAACACACACACACAACACACACACACACACACACACACACACACACACACACACACACACACACACACACACTGCATTTTACGAGCAGAGAGAGAGAGAGAGAGAGCGGGCGGGGGGGGGGGGGGATGGGGGGGGGGGGGGGGGGGGGGGGGGGGGGGGGGGGGGGGGGGTGTACTTTGGGTACAAGTCATTGTTACAGATCTAGAGTAGGCCTAGCCTTGATAGTCCCTGAATGGAGGCTTGATACACGCACGCACGCACGCAACCACACACACACACGCACACGCCCCCCCCCCCTCCAACACATACGTACACACAACACATGCCCCCCACCCTACGCGCGCACACGCGCATATGCACACACACACATACGCTAACACACACACACACACACACACGCACACACACACACAACGCGCACACTGACACGCATCTCTCACTCACACACACACACACACACACACACACACACACACACACACTCACACACACACACACACACACACACACACACACACACACACCACACACACACCGTCACACACACACCGTCACACACACACCAATCAATAGGCTATTCCCGATGTCGTTCGATCTTCTAAAATATTCGCGCAAACACCATTTTTTCAGTCCTGAAACATCGCTTCTGACTCTGTTTTCAAACCCATGAGAGAAAACGGTTTCCATTTCAGTTTCACACACAACACTCGTGAGAACATGATTCCCCTATCTCATGACACAACAACAACGATTGTCATACAATTACACAAACACTGATCAATTCTCAGCTGCATAACAACAACAGGAAAGGAAGCATAGACTGTAATCCACCTATTCACTGTCTCTAGTAAACAAACGCATACAAGTCCGTCTCCACACTGCGAATCCAAAACCTAAACATGTGTGTTTTTGTTCTAACTTACACCATGTTTCGAATATCATCACACTGTACACAACAGCGAAAACAACGATTCAGTGAAAAAACCCACAACAATCACCACACAATAAACATCAAATGTTGCGCGACCACGACGAACACTTGCGCAATAGAATATCCGGGTATAGGCCTGTATGCCTAGTATCGCTTCGATGCCAGAAATACACACACAACAGGTAGGCGTAGAAACCTGTAGTAGGCTAGGAAACACCAGCGCCGAGAGAGAAAAAGCTCTGGCATCGAAGGCAAAAACAAGTCTGCCAAAAGCATCAGCTGCGCAGTTCGTTTCTGTCTGCCTGCCTGCCTGCCTGCCTGCCTGTCTGTTTGCCTGCCTGCACCGACAGTCTGAAGAGTGTGGGGGAGGACGGCCCCTATAATAGCACAGTGGTAATGGTGCAGCGGCTCATGCATGAAACGAAGCGGCAGCTCGCTCTACTTGTGAAGTTATCCCCGCGTAATAATAAACCCCCATTTCTATAGCGCTTTTTATCAGCACAAAGTCATTTCCCCCCAGCCCCCCCCCCTCACGGCTCGCTAATCATTTCCTTCCACATACGTGCACGCACCCCGTTTCCCACTCATCCTCCTACTCATTTATTCCCACCCTACCCACACCCATTTCATCCTCACTTCCCCACTCTTCTTTCACACAAACTCTCAGCCTACACGGTTTGAACTCTTGCACACACTTTTTTCTATTAGCTACAATGTCGCTGCTCTTTACGTTGTAGTGTAGTATCTCTGTAGCATTGCTGTTTTGTTCAGGAAACATTGATATGCGAAAACTGAGGCTTCTTCTTCTTCTTGATCTGGAGTTTATCTCAAAAGCACGCACATTACTCATACACATGTGGCATTATATCGACACACTTGGGGAGAGCACAACTTTAAAAAAACTAAAAACACACCTGCTCTAATGGAAGTGACCAGGCCCGTGGGCGCGTGTCACAACATGATGCCACGTCCAGCAGAAACCTTACTAACCCTACAGTTAAAAAATGGTTTGTACACAAGGAAGGGGGGTGAGGGCAGGGCAGGAGGAATGGGGCGGGGAGGGGCTGGGGCTGGAGGTTTATTTATTTCAGAGCTGGGGTCTGTTGGACACAGCCTCCGAGGGTCTTGAAATCCTCCACCGACACACACTGAGTCCATGATAGATTGCATCTGTAATAATGTTCATCTTTTAATACATCTGCTATTAAAAAAACACCTAAAACTTTAGGTTTGTTTTGTAACGATGCTAAAGATTGACTATGTCTGACAGCAGAAGGCAATGTTTTCCAGTCTTTCAATGTTTTGTTGTTTATTGTTGTTGTTGCAACGAGTAACTCCGTGCCTATCAGTTTCTGTTGACATTCGAAAGCTCCCCTAGTCACTGCTGACACAGAGATGTATGAACAAATTTCAATAAGCTCAGAAACATTGCTCAGAGACGTCACGCGCGTCCCTTCTAACCCCCCCCCCCTCCCCCCCCCATACCTCCCCCTTGCCCCAAGCTGCCCCCCCCCCCCCCGGCTCCTAATCATTTCCTTCCACATTCATCCCCCTTTCCCACTCATCCTCCTACTCATTTATTTCCCCCTTCCCCCATTTCATCCTCCTTCCCCACTCTTCTTTCAAGTTCTCTCACCTTACGGTTTGAACTCTTGTGCACTTTTTTCTATTAGCTACAATGTCGCTGCTCTTTACGTTGTAGTGTAGTATCTCTGTAGCATTGCTGTTTTGTTCAGGAAACATTGATATGCGAAAACTGAGGCTTCTTCTTCTTCTTGATCTGGAGTTTAGTCAAAAGCACCACATTAATTGTGGCATTATATCGACGAACTTGGGGAGAGCACAACTTTAAAAAAACTAAAAACAAACCCTATTCTAATTTGAGTGACCAGTGCCCGTCCAGCGTGTCACCAACATGATGCCACGTCCAGCAGAAACCTTATCTAACACCTAAGTTAAAAAATGGTTTGTAGGGAAGGAAGGGGGTGAGGGCAGGGCAGGAGGAATGGGGCGGGGAAAACAGCTGGGGCTGGAGGTTTATTTATTTCAGAGCTGGGGTCTGTTGGAGGAGCCTCCGAGGGTCTTGAAATCCTCCACCGACCCACTGAGTCCATGATAGATTGCATCTGTAATAATGTTCATCTTTTAATACATCTGCTATTAAAAAAACACCTAAAACTTTACAATGAGTAACCATAGCTAGAGAAACTTTAGGGCCTGTCTTTCAATGTTTTCCAGTTGCAGAAACCAGTGAAGCATTTTATATGCATCATTACTGTATGGTAGGCCAGTAATACATAACGTCGCCTCCAGACATGAAAAAAAAAAGCTGGAGACATTTCCCCCCTTCCACTAGAACCAGTCAGATAATTATGATTTAACAAAAAAGGCCCCCCCCCCCCCCCCCCCCCCCCCATGTCTTGTAACTCACGAACACATCACATACATGTATACACAGAGAGCATAGACACAGTGCTCTCTCTCTCTCTCTCTCTCTCTCTCTCTCTCTCACCGCCCATCCTTTTGAGACTTTCCAACTTATAATAGCAAGAGGACAGTTGACATGCCCCGTCCACACCCCCTCCTCCCTCCTCCCCTGTCAAAGCGTGAAGCAGTATGGTGGCTAGGCTACATGACACTGACATCTCATCATCAGGGGGGCAGCACAATATGGTCAACACATACTGTGGAAAAACAGTTATCTCCTTCATAGGTTCATGCAAGGGCCCGAGAGGGAGCTGTAGCACAATATTCCAACACTGTAAAAAATCACATCTAGTACAGCCCTCATTATAGGCCCTTTGTACAGGCTAAAGTCAACCAGTGATAAAGCCATTTGAGCAAAAGGCCAAACTAGAAGCAGTAAATAATTATGATTTAACATGAAGGCCAGTCCTGTCAAATACGATTCCATCACAAACTAGAACCAGTAGATAATTATGATTTAACATGAAGGCCAGTCCTGTCAAATACGATTCCATCACAAACTAGAAGCAGTAAATAATTATGATTTAACATGAAGGCCAGTCCTGTCAAATACGATTCCATCACAAACTAGAAGCAGTAGATAATTATGATTTAACATGAATGCCAGTCCTGTCAAATACGATTCCATCACAAACTAGAAGCAGTAGATAATTATGATTTAACATGAAGGCCAGTCCTGTCAAATACGATTCCATCACAAACTAGAACCAGTAAATAATTATGATTTAACATGAAGGCCAGTCCTGTCAAATACGATTCCATCACAAACTAGAACCAGTAGATAATTATGATTTAACATGAAGGCCAGTCCTGTCAAATACGATTCCATCACAAACTAGAAGCAGTAGATAATTATGATTTAACATGAAGGCCAGTCCTGTCAAATACGATTCCATCACAAACTAGAACCAGTAGATAATTATGATTTAACATGAAGGCCAGTCCTGTCAAATACGATTCCATCACAAACTAGAACCAGTAGATAATTATGATTTAACATGAAGGCCAGTCCTGTCAAATACGATTCCATCACAAACTAGAACCAGTAGATAATTATGATTTAACATGAAGGCCAGTCCTGTCAAATACGATTCCATCACAAACTAGAACCAGTAGATAATTATGATTTAACATGAAGGCCAGTCCTGTCAAATACGATTCCATCACAAACTAGAACCAGTAGATAATTATGATTTAACATGAATGCCAGTCCTGTCAAATACGATTCCATCACAAACTAGAACCAGTAGATAATTATGATTTAACATGAAGGCCAGTCCTGTCAAATACGATTCCATCACAAACTAGAACCAGTCAATAATTATGATTTAACATGAAGGCCAGTCCTGTCAAATACGATTCCATCACAAACTAGATCCAGTAGATAATTATGATTTAACATGAAGGCCAGTCCTGTCAAATACGATTCCATCACAAACTAGATCCAGTAGATAATTATGATTTAACATGAATGCCAGTCCTGTCAAATACGATTCCATCACAAACTAGAACCAGTAATAATTATGATTTAACATGAAGGCCAGTCCTGTCAAATACGATTCCATCACAAACTAGAACCAGTAGATAATTATGATTTAACATGAAGGCCAGTCCTGTCAAATACGATTCCATCACAAACTAGAGCCAGTAGATAATTATGATTTAACATGAAGGCCAGTCCTGTCAAATACGATTCCATCACAAACTAGATCCAGTAGATAATTATGATTTAACATGAATGCCAGTCCTGTCAAATACGATTCCATCACAAACTAGAACCAGTAGATAATTATGATTTAACATGAAGGCCAGTCCTGTCAAATACGATTCCATCACAAACTAGAGCCAGTAGATAATTATGATTTAACATGAAGGCCAGTCATGTCAAATACGATTCCATCACAAACTAGAAGCAGTCAATAATTATGATTTAACATGAAGGCCAGTCCTGTCAAATACGATTCCATCACAAACTAGAACCAGTAGATAATTATGATTTAACATGAAGGCCAGTCCTGTCAAATACGATTCCATCACAAACTAGAGCCAGTAGATAATTATGATTTAACATGAAGGCCAGTCCTGTCAAATACGATTCCATCACAAACTAGAAGCAGTCAATAATTATGATTTAACATGAAGGCCAGTCCTGTCAAATACGATTCCATCACAAACTAGAACCAGTAGATAATTATGATTTAACATGAAGGCCAGTCCTGTCAAATACGATTCCATCACAAACTAGATCCAGTAGATAATTATGATTTAACATGAATGCCAGTCCTGTCAAATACGATTCCATCACAAACTAGAACCAGTAGATAATTATGATTTAACATGAAGGCCAGTCCTGTCAAATACGATTCCATCACAAACTAGAACCAGTCAATAATTATGATTTAACACGAAGGCCAGTCCTGTCAAATACGATTCCATCACAAACTAGAGCCAGTAGATAATTATGATTTAACATGAAGGCCAGTCCTGTCAAATACGATTCCATCACAAACTAGATCCAGTAGATAATTATGATTTAACATGAATGCCAGTCCTGTCAAATACGATTCCATCACAAACTAGAACCAGTCAATAATTATGATTTAACATGAAGGCCAGTCCTGTCAAATACGATTCCATCACAAACTAGAACCAGTCAATAATTATGATTTAACACGAAGGCCAGTCCTGTCAAATACGATTCCATCACAAACTAGAACCAGTAGATAATTATGATTTAACATGAAGGCCAGTCCTGTCAAATACGATTCCATCACAAACTAGAACCAGTCAATAATTATGATTTAACATGAAGGCCAGTCCTGTCAAATACGATTCCATCACAAACTAGAACCAGTCAATAATTATGATTTAACACGAAGGCCAGTCCTGTCAAATACGATTCCATCACAAACTAGAACCAGTCAATAATTATGATTTAACATGAAGGCCAGTCCTGTCAAATACGATTCCATCACAAACTAGAACCAGTAGATAATTATGATTTAACATGAAGGCCAGTCCTGTCAAATACGATTCCATCACAAACTAGAACCAGTCAATAATTATGATTTAACACGAAGGCCAGTCCTGTCAAATACGATTCCATCACAAACTAGAGCCAGTAGATAATTATGATTTAACATGAAGGCCAGTCCTGTCAAATACGATTCCATCACAAACTAGAACCAGTCAATAATTATGATTTAACATGAAGGCCAGTCCTGTCAAATACGATTCCATCCCAAACTAGAAGCAGTAGATAATTATGATTTAACATGAAGGCCAGTCCAGTCAAATACGATTCCATCCCAAACTAGAGCGTGAAATGATGGATCAACCAGTGGCGCGGCAGCATTATTTTGGGGTCCAGTGACTTTGACCAATGACGTTTCGCATTGGAACTTGGCCTCATATCCTATCTGCATACAAAATGTGAGGGTCCTATATGTCCCTCCGTCCAAACGCTATCGTGTTAATTTACATATGTAGCCACACCCAACACCAGCAGTCCTCAAATCTCTTTGGCTGAGAGTGGGGATGTACCCTGGCAAGGCATCTCCACTGTAATCAAATTGTAGCCCATCACGCCGGAATAGCATCTGCCCCCTCTGCTATCTGGCAGTCAGAGTCAGAAACGACTGACTGGCATACACAGCCAGGAACAAACGGAAGTAACACGTTACAATTGGTGGTTGGTTCAGAAGCAAGGTTTGGTTCCATCGCACCACTACATGTCTTGCAATAGTAATAACAAGCAATGTGCGGTACATTTTCGGCTCCAGTGACCTTGACCTTTGACCAATGAACTTCATTTTTGAAATTGGTCTAGATATCCTAAATACCTATCAGCATGCAAAACTTGAGCCTCCTAGTTCGCTCCATTCAAACGTTATCGTGTTCACATAGTGAGACAGACAAACAGACAGTCAGTCAGCTAGCCAGGAACAAACAGAAAGCTCCAGAAACATTAGCCAGATTTCGCTTTGCGGCTGGTTAACCAAAAGGCAGCGAGGACTTGGGACAGTAGTTCCAGAAATCATGCCTATATACATAGAGTACTGGGGGAAGTGACCACGAACTGACACTACAATGCCCCCCACACAATTCTCTAGACGGACAATCATTCAGCTGTGACAAGCGGCGGGGAGGGGAGAAAACGAACAATCCGATCAGCGTGGAGATAACTGGGACAGACCGTGGCCATCGTGAATAGAGTATAGTATAGTTGTGTACTGACAGACACAGCGGACCTGGATTGGGTCCCACATCACAACAAAAAGCCACTCCTACCAAAATATTCCAACATTTGGAGGCTACAGCAGAATGGGCCAATAAGTCAGAAAGATAGCAGATGACAGAAAGCAAAGGGAAAAGGCAGAGTCAAAGAGAGTGACAGATTAGAGGAAGTTACAATCATATAACTTCCAGAAGCTGGGGGGACTATTTGTACGAAAGACCCCCCCCCCCCCTCCACCCCCATGTGTTTCTTCGCCTGTCTGTGTCTTTCTCTGTTATGTCTGTCTGTGTCTTTCTCTGTTATGTCTGTCTGTGTCTTTCTCTGTTATGTCTGTCTGTGTCTTTCTCTGTTATGTCTGTCATGTGTCTTTCTCTGTTATGTCTGTCTGTGTCTTTCTCTGTTATGTCTGTCTGTGTCTTTCTCTGTTATGTCTGTCTGTGTCTTTGTCTGTTATGTCTGTCTGTGTCTTTCTCTGTTATGTCTGTCATGTGTCTTTCTCTGTTATGTCTGTCTGTGTCTTTCTCTGTTATGTCTGTCTGTGTCTTTCTCTGTTATGTCTGTCTGTGTCTTTCTCTGTTATGTCTGTCTGTGTCTTTCTCTGTTATGTCTGTCTGTGTCTTTCTCTGTTATGTCTGTCTGTGTCTTTCTCTGTTATGTCTGTCATGTGTCAGAGGTCTTCCTACTCATTGTCCAGCTATTGCTCTACCCCTATCTAGAGTTGAGAACCGGTTCAACAATCCGAACCGGTTTAAAACTGGTTTTCCCTCTTCGAACCGGTTTTATCGAACCAGTTTTTTTAAACCAATACTCGCATCACTAGTTTCACCTATGCAAACACATGTCAGAATATTCGCACGCACGCGCACGCACGCACGCACGCACACGCACACACACGCACACGCACACGCACACACACACACACACACACACACACACATATTGAAAAAACTAATACATTACAATCTAACCAGCAGTGCTTTGCGTTTCATCGAGTCGTTTCTTTGTGATCGGCAACAGCTTGTTGAAATTAATTCATCGAGGTCAAAATTACTTCCTATTAAGTTTGGCGTTCCCCAAGGGTCAGTCTTAGGACCACTTTTTTTCTCTATATACATAAATGACTTGCCTTTGTGTGTTAAATGCTGCTGTGAAATGTTTGCTGATGACACCTCGTTGCAATCTAATAATACCAATCCTTCTATATTAACAGAAAATGTGCAGGCTAATGTTAATAAATTAATTGAGTGGACGGAGTTGAACCACATGTCTCTTAACGCACAAAAAACAAAATGTATGTATGTAACCTCAAGACAAAAACGAACAAAGATGAATTCTGTGTTTCCTCCATTGTATGTCAAGGATAAAGTAATTGAAGAAGTTTCCTCCCATAAAGTGTTAGGGGTTATTATTGATAATGACTTATTGTGGGGTGATCACATTAATGACCTTGGTAAACGTATTTCCATAAGAATTTACCAATTATCAAAAATTAAGAATGTTTTGGATCTTCCATCAAGAAAACTTTTTTTTTCATGGTCACATCTTACCTCTTATTAATTATGCATCCACTTTATGGGATAGTGCAAGTGAAAGTAATCTGAATTATATAACTCGCTTACATAAAAGAGCTTTAAAGCTAGTTTTGCTTAAATCTAGTAGCCTGACTGTAAATGACTACAAACAACTAAACATCCTACCTTTTAAAGACAGGCTTTTCTATAACAAATGCCTATGTATGTTTAATGTCGTAAACGGAACTGCCCCAAAGAAAATTATAAATAAATGAAAATCGACACACTCACATGCTTTCGTTTCCTAAACCCCGAAATGATCTATTCAAATCCAGCTTGACATACTCTGAAGGAAACACATGGAACAACTTGCCAGCATTCTTGAAATTATGTCCATCTAAATCTACTTTTAAAAGAACTTTAAAGAGGTATTTGATTGATAAATTGTAAAATTTTAATTTATTATTATGTATATAAATATGTACAAAAAATTTTTATTCTTCCTTTTTTTTCATCCCCCTCCCCCCTATCTTTTTCTTTTCTTTCCTTTTCTCCCAATTGTTATGTTTTGTGTGCTCTCTCTCTCTCTCTCTCTCTCTCTCTCTCTCTCTCTCGTTTGATTTATATATATATTTATTTATTTTTATTTTTTGCTTTTTATTTCTTTAAATTTATACTCATTTATGAATGTTTTCTGTGGGGATTTGTTCGATTATTATTATGATGCATTTTCATGATGTTTGTATTTTTGTTGGAGGGCAGGATGAAAAAAAGCCTTGTTAGCTTATTCTTTAACCCTCAATAAAGATCATTTTGACTTGACTTGACTTGACACACACACACACACATGTAAAAAAAAGCAAACCATTATTGCTTATTCAATGTTCCATCTGAAAATAAAAAATTTGACTTTGACTTTGACTTTGACACACACACACACACACACATATATATATATATATATATATATATATATATATAGTTTGCTTTGATAAAGCTTTTCTGTGTCCAATGTCTTTATTTGTGAACCTCAGAAACAAAACCAGTTAACGTTAACTTTGAGTAATGTTCGTGTTCAAAAAAAAAAAAAAAAAAAAAAGTTATATAAATTGTGCTGATTTACTTTTTCTCCCAATTGGGGAGGGACAGTGCCTTATGCAAAGACAGCTGTTTCGATCTTGAGAAGATCTCATCAGTTTGCATGATTGGCCTGCAAATTGACTGTCCAGTGGATGGCCAACCTGAGCAAAAAAGACATTCTACAAGAGAATGGTGTCCTCTCTGCATCAAATCGAAAATCCACAATAAAAGCAAACCAGCACAAAGTTAAACCAGAAATAGTAAAAATCTTATGAAAATCTTATGTAAAATGAACAAAATAATAATGTTCTGAAATTTTAATTTCAAAACCTAATAGACATGACTAAGGAGGGCTAACTACTGAGATGGTATCCAAATTAAGGATAAAAATAGCATGAAAGAAAAATCTCAGTGAATAGCCAGCTCCGTACCCCTACTCTGAAGGACTGAAAAGTTAGTGCATTTGAAATGCAGCACAAAGTTAAACCAGAAATAGTAAAAATCTTATGAAAATCTTATGTAAAATGAACAAAATAATAATGTTCTGAAAAAACTTTGTGCTGGTTTGCTTTTATTGTGGATTTTCGATTTGATGCAGAGAGGACACCATTCTCTTGTAGAATGTCTTTTTTGCTCAGGGTGGCCATCCACTGGACAGTCAATTTGCAGGCCAATCATGCAAACTGATGAGATCTTCTCAAGATCGAAACAGCTGTCTTTGCATAAGGCACTGTCCCTCCCCAATTGGGAGAAAAAGTAAATCAGCACAATTTATATAACTTTTTAATTTTATTTTATTTTTTGAACACGAACATTACTCAAAGTTAACATTAACTGGTTTTGTTTCTGAGGTTCACAAATAAAGACATTGGACACAGAAAAGCTTTATCAAAGCAAACTATATATATATATATAAACGTACAAGAATTGAAGAAGAAAAAACAACCACACCATTAAACTTTCCAATATGTGTCCAATATTTAAGTTTGTGAGCCTAAGAAAGAAACTGAATAACTTTAATTTTAACTTTACAATTTATTCTGTGTTCTGAAAAGAATAAAATAAAATAATGTGCTGATTTACTTTTTCTCCCAATGGACAATGCCTATGCAAAGACAGCTGTTTCGTCTTTGAGAAAGA
>CM065684.1:65295582-65300582 GCA_017654935.2 Phymorhynchus buccinoides | reverse complement strand
TTTCGGCTGAGTCTTCTATCCTTCTCCTAACGCTTTCGGGTAGCCTCTTCAACACTTTGAAGACAGTTATTGGTGTTCCTTTCTTGTTTCCGCGCGACCTTTGCGACGTTTTGACGTTAGGTTTGGACGCTTCCCCCCTTCCTTCATCTTCTGCCCCTTTGTTGTCTCTTCCGCCTCTATCTCTTATGTTGCTGTCATCTTCCATTCTTTCTTTATCCTCCATTCTTTTCTTTTCCAGTCTTCCTTTGTCTCCTGTTCTTCTTTGAGGTCGCATTCTTTCATCAATGCGCAAGCTTTGTTCTATTTCTTGCCCGTTTTTACGGGAGGATGTTCTGTTTTGCTCCTCGAACAAATTCCGCGATGCCTTGAATTTGGACTTGGGTGCCTCTGTGTGGCTCTTTTCTTCAGAAGAAGTCTGCGACACTCTGACATCAGAACCTGACGCCTTCGTCCCTGTCCTATCTTCTGGTGACTTTGGCAACATCTTGGCGTCATGCCTCGTGGCATCCGTTTCCTTGCTGTCTCTGAGTAACTGTTGCAATAATTCGATGCCAGAATTGGAAATTTTCTTTCTGTTCTTGCCATCATCTGAACTCTGCGATGCCTCGACTTTATAGTTTGATGCGCCAGTTTCTCTCCTCCTTTCCAGTGGCGAATGTTGCGACATGTTGAAACTATCAGACGCTGTAGTGTCTAGTTTACCATCGTCTGATGGTGAGGTTACTGGCTTTGCCCCGTTTCTAGGTTGGAAGTTCCCTCTTTCTCTTTCTGTTCTGCTTTCAGGGAAACTTTTCATTCCAGACTTTGATGACTCTGTTTTTCCTCGACCGTCTTCAGAGCCGAATTGCCGGTAATTCTTGGCACGATCGCCACCACTACCACTCTCTGGCACTTCGGTTTCTGTGCTGTTTTCTGCTAAATCCAGTTCACCACTAGTTGCTTTTTGTGTCTCTTTTGTGTCTTCAAGCGCTAAAGTTTGCGAAACGTCGGTGGAAGAAGTCTTTACTGCTGTCTGAAGACCATTTCTGCTGTCTTGAGGTGGTCGTGAAGGCTGACAAACGTCACCAGAAGCACTGACTTTGTCTGTTCTTTGTTCTAGCCATGGCTGAGAAACATCGACGGGAGCCTTTGTTTTCCTTGTCCTTCTACCCTCCTTAGCTGTAGACTGGGACATATTATTCGTAGAATCCTTTGTTCCACTTTCCTCAACACTTGAAGGCCACGAAATTTGGGAAGAAGCCTTAGTTGTCTGTGTTTTTCTGAGGACTTCTTCAGGTGGGTTCTGCGAAAGCCTGGCTGGTCGTAGATCCCCGGTTGTCTGACTGTTGTCCCGGGCTGTACGTGGCAGGGATGGCTGGGTGTGTGTGTCTGCTCCAGTCTCTGTATCTTCTCTCCTGCTGTCCCGGGGTGTTGGTTGGGATATGATGCCTTCTTCTTCCTCACTATCCACTTTCTGGGGAAGAAAAACAACAGTTGTGTTGCCTCTGTATGTGTTGTGCCTACCGTGGGTATATTAGTGATACGTGTGTGAACGTGCAACACTCTGTGAAAAGTGTGTGTGTGTATGCGCGTGTGTCACGTGTGTGTGTGTGTGTGTGTGAGAGAGAGAGAGAGAGAGAGAGAGGAGAGAGAGAGAGAGAGAGAGAGAGAGAGAGAGAGAGACTGAGACTATGTGTGTGTGTATGTGTGTGTGTGTGTGTGTGTGTGTGTGTGTGTGTGTGTGTGTGTGCGTGTGCGTGTGTGTGTGTAAAGGCATAATGCACATAGGTACACCACTCGCCTACTCGCTCTCCATTCTGCTTCCAATTTTAAACATTTCAGAAGGTTTTGTATAATTTAAATGTGTACATTTCAAAAGTATCTTTACCAGCAAACAATAATGTGACTAACCCTGTACTTTACAACCACCTGTTTTGCTCTTTTCTGTCATCAAATGATCTCCCTTAGGGTGAACATGGGGATATAGCCCAGATGATCTGTTAACAGAAAAAGCTACGCTGTGTTCTTTTCTGTCATCAAATGATCTCCCTTAAGGGGGAAAATGGGGATATAGCCCAGATGATCTGTTAACTGAAAAAGCTACGCTGTGTTCTTTTCTGTGATAAATTATCTCCCCTAGGGACACTTCTTCTTCTTCTTCTGCGTTCCCAGGCCATATGGCCATAATGGGTAAGGTGCATATGTGTTCGGTTTTCAGTTTTCACTGGTCTCCCCGCTGCGTACAGCCGACACATTCCGATTTCGGAGGAGCTCAAGAGAAACATTATTTTGAAGATGTTTTTCAAAAAAAGGCAGGAGAATGGGCCAATAAGTCAGAAAGATAGTAGATGACAGAAAGCAAAGGGAAAAGGCAGAGTCAAAGAGAGTGGCAGATTAGAGGAAGTTACGAGCACAGAACTTCCAGAAGGTGGGGGAACTATTTTTACGAAAGACCCCCGGTATCCCCACGGGGACATTTCCCGGCTATATTCACATTTATGCCCGTCAAGAACGATAATCTGTTGACTGAAAAAGCAATCGCTATGTTCTTTTCTGTTACAAATTATCGTTCTTGACGGGCATAAATGTGAATATAGCCCATTTCCCTAGGGACACAAATGATTGCAACATGTTTTAACTTTGATGAATAAAGTCCATCTTTATTTTGTAAATATTTTCCAAATTAATATTAGACAGGAAAATTATACATGTAATATTACAGACTGGAACAGTCTTCCCTATTCAATCCGTCATGCTCCCACCATCTCATAATTCAAATCCTCTTTGAAAACACATCTTTTCAGAAAAGCTTATCACAACTACCTTCTAGTGTAACTGAAATCCCTGAAAAGTATGCTCCTATTGGCGTTGGCCCCTTTCTTATTTTTGTGTATGACTGGGCACCTTGCATGACTTGTGTATGTGTGTGTGTGTTCACGCCAGTGTGTGTGCGTCTGTGTGTGTGTGTGTGTGTGTGTGTGTGTGTGTGTGTGTGTGTGTGTGTGTGTGTAGTGTGTGTGAATTATGTGTGGTGGTGTGTATGTGGGGAGGGAGGAGGGTTGTGTGTGGGGGGTGGGGGTGGCGGGGCGTGAGTGGTATGGGGGTGTGAGACGAGGGGTGAGGGGTTTATGTGTGTGATGTATTTGCGCGTATGCGCGTGCGCATGTATTAGGTGTTTATAGGTGTGGTTTTCTCTGTACAAATGGGAGGATGCGTAGACATTTGGTTATGTTTGTGTGTGCGTGTGCATGTGTCGATTTATGAATTGAGTGCTATGTAAATATTTTATGACGCTTATATGAACTTTGAACTATTTGTCATTGTAAACGCCTTGGGCTCCTGGTTTTCTCGGGAGGTAAGTGCGTCATAAATGTTCATTATTATTATTATTATGTATGCGATACAATGAAATCCACCAAATATAGAGAAATGCAAATGTATCAATAGGGGGCGTAAAAGGGCCACGAGGCCCATATCAGCCCTAACCATTGAAAATCAGCAGGCTGACAATGCTTTATAGAATTCAGCAAGGCATTGTCCAGGTGGACAACACCAGGCTCATCCCAGCACCGAGCCGCCAGAGAAGAGGACATGACCAACAACTGTCATCCATCCACTGTCTGTATTCCATCCACTGTCGCACTGAACACAGACGGAATTCATTTCCCCCTCGAACCATCCGTGACTGGAACGGGCTGCCTGAGGTGGTGGTGTCTGCCACCTGTCCCAGCATCTTCCAGGCATCCATCAAACAACAATAGATCTTTTGCTCTCTCTCTCTCTTTTTATTTTATTTCTTTTATGATCTATTTTATTTTATTTTATTCTTTTGTTTCTCCGACTTCGGACCTCGACCGAAATAGTGCCATCAAAATCAAATGGTTGATTGTGGGCACTTAATTAACCGGAAGAAGAACTCTACTGCTACTGCTACTACTACTAAATATGAATATTGCAGCATTGATCATAGCAATATATTTTCATAAAACTGAGAAAAGCAGACTTTCAGATTGAGGATCGTAAACATGAGGGGTGTGGGGTGTGAGTCTAATGTAGATGAGGGGATGGGGGTTTACACCCTGACGGATGAGTTTTTGCAAACAAACACGTCGAGATCACCAGAAAGACAGCCTTTTCAAGGACCGGAACACTCACTTTGCTCTGGTTTCCTATAAATCAAACCGTCAAAACGGCGATTCCTCCTTGGCGGAGTTGCCGGAGAGAGAAGCCATTTTGGACGGGGTGGGTGGAGGACACTCAGAGTGGTTGAAGCTTTTTTTCTTTGTAGTGCAGTAAAAAAAAAATTGGAGCTATTTCTTTTGTTGTTAGCGAAACTCCTTTTGGTAAACTGTAATTAAAAAAGGTTTGTATTGTGGAACTTTCGTGATTCGGTCTACGCGACTCAGGCGGCCATTAGAAAAGAGAAGGCACACTCTCATTGAAGGAATCTGATTACCAGCACCTCCTCCAAATAAGGAGGAATCGCCGATTTGACTGTTTGATTTCTAGGAAACCAAAGCAAAGTGAGTGCTGCGATCTCTGTACAAAGGGTGTTTTCCTTGTGATCTCGACGTGTTTCTCAAAAACTAATCCGTCAGGGTGCCCTTTTAAACTAAACTACGCTTTGCCATATTCTTTCACAGTTAATGCGGTAGCATACATGCATTCTTGACTCGCTTGCCGAACTCCCTCTATTCAATTTGAAGTTCAGTATAATTATCCATTTTGAAACTTTTTCTTGCCCGTTTTTTCCCCTTCAAAACACACGCACAGAGGCTGACACAAACACAATTTTCTTCGCATTTGATCCGAAGTCAACAAAATCTGTCTGCATACTGCATAACTTTCTAAGAAGCTAGACACACTACCCCCTATTGCTACTAAGCTCGAAATACACGTGTTGAGTTCATCTAAAGAAAATCAACTTTAAAAAAATCTCATGTTGCACGAAATTCCCGTGCTGGGTTGAGCGCTCGGCCTTAGACTGTCTGTGTGTCACTGTCATTGTGTCCCCGTCTCCA
>CM065684.1:65280582-65293082 GCA_017654935.2 Phymorhynchus buccinoides | reverse complement strand
TACTGAGTCCTTTCAGAAGTCATTGCACCACTAATACTGAGTCCTTTCAGAAGTCAGTGCACCACTGATGCTGAGTCCTTTCAGAAGTCAGTGCACCACTAATACTGAGTCCTTTCAGAAGTCATTGCACCACTGATGCTGAGTCCTTTCAGAAGTCATTGCACCACTAATGCTGAGTCCTTTCAGAAGTCAATGAAGTTTGTTCTAAGCATCAGACATGTACGAGACCCTGTCAGTATATTTATCAAACTATTGTTGCAAAAATAATATTCTTCGAATAAATAATATTCACGTTTTGAAGAAATAAACAAGTCGCTATAATCAATATACAAACACTGAGGTCTGTTCTCGTGATAAAACATGCACAAAACACCATCCTTGTCAAAACCTAGATAAAGTTTTGTTGTATTAAAAACAACAACAACCAACCAAACAAAAAATAAAAAACTGGAATGATAAAATGTACAACATGAACACTCCGCTAGATCGTGGAAACGCTAGATCAACCAGCCGCGCGGCAGCATCTTCGGCTCCAGTGACCTTGACCTTTGACCAACGACCTTCACCTTGGAACTTGGCCTAAATGCACCCTAAGCTACCTATCAGAAGCATGCACCACTAATACTCAGCCTCCTACGTGCCTCCGTTCAAACGCTATCGTGGTAACAGTCAGCCAGGAACAAACATACATCCCCTGAAAACATCAAGCAGCTATCGGTTCGCGGCTGCTTGGTTAAGACACAGATGTTTGTGTATTGACACCATTTTTTCAAGACACAAATTGTATCGACACCACCTTTTTCAAGACACAAATTGTATTGACACCATTTTTTTCACGACACAAATTGTATTGACACCATTTTTTCCAAGACAGATGTTTGTGTATTGACACCATTTTTTCCAAGACAGATGTTTGTGTATAGACACCACTTTTTTCAAGACACAAATGTTTGTGTATTGACACCACTTTTTTCAAAGACACAAATGTTTGTGTATTGACACCATTTTTTCCAAGACAGATGTTTGTGTATTGACACCACTTTTTTCAAGACACAAATTGTATTGACACCACCTTTTTCAAGACACAAATGTTTGTGTATTGACACCACCTTTTTTGACCAAGACACAAATGTTTGTGTATTGACACCATTTTTTCCAAGACAGATGTTTGTGCATTGACACCACTTTTTTCAAGACACAAATTGTATTGACACCACCTTTTTCAAGACACAAATGTTTGTGTATTGACACCACTTTTTTTTCAAGACACAAATGTTTGTGTATTGACACCACTTTTTTTCAAGACACAAATTGTATTGTTTGTGTATTGACACCATTTTTTCCAAGACAGATGTTTGTGTATTGACACCACTTTTTTCAAGACACAGATGTTTGTGTATTGACACCACTTTTTCAAGACACAGATGTTTGTGTATTGACACCACTTTTTTCAAGACACAGATGTTTGTGTATTGACACCACTTTTTTCAAGACACAGATGTTTGTGTATTGACACCACTTTTATCAAGACACAGATGTTTGTGTATTGTATGTGTATCCTCTACCGTTTGTGTCTGTGTGTTGGTGTATGTGGTGAGTCCGTGCGTGTGTGTGTGTGTGTGTGTGTGTGTGTGTGTGTGTGTGTGTGTGTGTGTGTGTGTGTGTGTGTGTGTGTGTGTGTGTGTGTGTGTGTGTGTGTGTGTGTGAGAGAGAGAGAGAGAGAGAGAGAGAGAGAGAGAGAGAGAGAGAGAGAGAGAGAGAGAGAGAGAGAGAGAGAGAGAGAGAGAGAGAGAGAGAGAGAGAGAGAGAGAGAGAGAGAGAGAGAGAGAGAGAGAGTTGCTTTGTATATGTGTTGTTGCTGGTTTGTGTCATTCTTAAATACTATTTTTTTATCTACTTGTTGATGAATAATTGATTGTAAAGCGCTTTGGGCTCATTCGAGGTAAAGCGCTATATAAATGTACTATTATTATTATTGACACCACTTTTTTGAAGACACAAATGTTTGCGTATTGACACCACTTTTTCAAGACACAGATGTTTGTGTATTGACACCACTTTTTTCAACACATATATATATTTGTGCATTATTTCAAGACGCATACATATATTTGTGTATTGATACCACTTTTTGAAAACACAGATGTTTGTGTATTGACACCACTAATTGTTTCTGCAATATTCATTTGAAACTTGCCCTCCCTTTGTTCTAGGCGAACTAATGTTCAGTGTATAGAGGTGTACACTATTGTGCTGTGTTGTTCGGGTGACATGGGATGTGTATGGCACACAACACAGTTGACAACAGATAACAGAAGAGATAAAGATGATGTGTTAGATGATGATAATGATGGTAGACCTGTGACGATCGTTGGGTTTATCAATAGACCTACTGGTTGAGGTAGTTATCAGAAAGTGTGTGTCAAAGTCAAAGTTTTTATTATCAGATGGTACACTGAAAAACAATGAAATGTTCTTATTTACATCATCATTTTACATCTGTGCTTGTAGCTTCCTCTAATCTGTCACTCTCTTTGACTCTGCCTTTTCCCCCCTGTGTGTGTGTGTGTGTGTGTGTGTGTGTGTGTGTGTGTGTGTGTGTGTGTGTGTGTGTGTGTGTGTGTGTGTGTGTGGTGTGTGTGCGTACGTGTGTGTGTGTGTGTGTGTGTGTGTGTGTGTGAGAGAGAGAGAGAGAGAGAGAGAGAGAGAGAGAGAGAGAGAGAGAGAGAGAGAGAGAGAGAGAGAGAGAGAGAGAGAGAGAGAGAGAGAGAGAGAGAGAGAGAGAGAGAGAGAGAGAGAGAGAGAGAGAGAGAGAGAGAGAGAGAGAGAGAGAGAGAGAGAGAGAGAGAGAGAGAGAGAGAGAGAGAGAGAAGCAGGGAGATAGCTATATAGAGATCATCTATGTGCGTGTAAGTAGGCACGCACGCTTTGTATGTATGTGTGTGCGTTTATGTGTATGTGTGTGTGTGTGTGTGTGTGTGTGTGTGTGAGAGAGAGAGAGAGAGAGAGAGAGAGAGAGAGAGAGAGAGAGAGAGAGAGAGAGAGAGAGAGAGAGAGAGAGAGAGAGAATCAAGGAGATAGAGATTATCTATGTGCGTGTAAGTGGGCATGCACGCTTTGTATGTGTATGTGTGTGTGTGTGTGTGTGCATTCGCGCGTGTGTGTGTGAACGTGTGTGTGTGCGTATGTGTGTGTGTGCGTGTGCGTGCGCGTGCGCGCGCGCATGTGTGTCTATGTTTGCGTAAAAAAAGTAGGCTGAATGTAATCAAACAATCATACGTATGCGCAAACCTTTTCTCAAGCTCCTTTCTCTCACTTTTGTTGTGACAGACAAGCGGACAAAGTCAAAGCACAGAATGTATGAAATACTGAATACTTTAATGAAACAGAAAGTCCATTATATAAACAACTTTAAGTGTATAAGATATGGATCAGAAACCGATACAAAGACACCATTTCTTTTCATTACAAAGTCAAGAAACCATTTCGGAAACAAAAGACACACGCGCACGCTCTATCATTATCTCAGCAGTTTGGATCACAACATGTCAAATGCAACAAAACATGACATTGAGAAATCAATGAACTAAGGATTACACTTCTATTAGAAAAAAGAAATATAATCAAATGGTTGTTCACTGACAAGTAACAGTTTCTATCGTAGATCAAAGCTTACGTTGATCATCATCCTTTTACACTCAGGCAATTTTTACGTAAAGGTATTTTTTCCCAAAAGCATTTTTTTAAAGTTTTAAACGAAAGGATTGGTAATTACTTACATTTGGCAAGTGGTCGAATTTTCTTTCTTTTCTTCCATACCAACTAAGATAACAATTATTTAAAAAAGGAAAACATGCATAACACAAAACCATCATCTAAAATGTAGTTGAAGAAATAAAGAAGAGGTAGAACCGACCTGACGGAGTTCACATTGGGAGCTTTCCAACTGTTGTTCTTCTTCAGCGGGGGGCAGGCAGGTGAGGGGACTTTTTGTTATCGGCATGTCTTCACTCACCTGCCTGTCCACCGCTGAAGAAGAACAACGGTTGGAAAGCTCCTCAATGTCAGCTCCATCAGGCCAGATCCACCTCTTCTTCATTTACATTGCTTCAAGATCTGGCAGTCATCATCTTCAACCACTCCATAATCTGAAATGCCAACACAAAAATTATCATCTAAAATTGTAGCATATAAAAGAAACAGATAATAATAATAATAATGAAGGATGAATACTGCTTATATAGCGCATGATATCTTGAAGGACGGAATGTTGACCTACAGATCGAGACAGGGACGGACAGTTTGATGCCATTTCAATGATTAATGACTACAATCATGTATAAGCTTTTATCACGAAATACCAAACATGTATGAAATACAATATCACACTCGTGCTAAATCACAAAACAATGATACAATAAAAAGTATCACAATAAGTACAAACTTTCAAATAAATACAATACATTTCTTCAATAATTTTTGTTCAAATAATAATTTAAAAAATCAACATTTCGTACATTTTCGCTACTTTTATACACATCTGAGATGTTATCGATTTCCAGAAAAAAAAGTGGATATTGATAATGACCCAATAAATAATGATCACGCAAAGTATCACAGTACTTTCTACATTCCTTACCACACCACAATAGTGATATACATTCGTCTAAAAAGGAAAGGAAAATCAGCTTCTACAAAACATACAATACCACACACCATTACCAAGTTACGTTCACCTACATCTGCGTTCACCTACATCTGCTCTACTCAGATGATACAACATGTAACGTGGAGGTGAACATACAATACCACACACCATTACCAAGTTACGTTCACCTACATCTGCGTTCACCTACATCTATTCTACTCAGATGATACAACATGTAACTTGGAGGTGAACATACAATACCACACACCATTACCAAGTTGCGTTCATCTACATCTGCGTTCACCTACATCTGTGCTACTCAGAGGATGCAACATGTAACGTGGAGGTGAATAAAACACTAAAGAACAGAAGACGAATCACAGGATTGCTTTTGAAATCGCAGCTGTATAACTATTTTTAAACAAATACATAGACTGATATAAAAACAACTTAAAGGAAACATCCTGTTTACTGGAATGCACGTCTCTGTCACATGTTTATCACGCAAGGTGTTTTGTCATGTGTAGACTTTATCACAGAAATACTCACACACAATTACACTTTCTCCATTGGAATGAATGTATTGAGGGTGCACTGGAACGCTACAACTGAAACAAGCACTAACCACGTTCCAGCTAAATTCTATGCCGTCATTTAAGGATATGTTTAAACGCTTGCACATGCAAACGCTCAGTCAATATAGTGTTATGTCTTAACACTTTTAACACAGTGCATTCAGAAATACGTGTCTTTTTATAAGTGCCGCAGACGGAAATCAAATCAATTTATCAATACAGTGGAACCTCCCTTATAAAACCTCCCAATATAAGAAGACTCCCTCCCACTTAAGACCTATTTTTCTGAGACATTGCCCTTCTTTGTATGAATTAAAATTACCTCCCTTATACAACTCCCTCCCACTTCAGACCTCATTTTGGACGATATTTCGAGGTCTTAAAAGGGAGGTTCCACTGTACATACAAAGAAGACAAATACAACAACAACAACGGTAACAACAACAACGACAACAACAACAACGATAACAACAACAACAACAACGACAACAAAGGAAACACACACCATAATCCATCATGCTTTTGTCTCTTAGTCACAAAAAGCAAACAAAATCCACAAAGCAATCGTCCATTTGATTGTTAGTAACAAAGTGCTTTGTATTTGCAGTGACATTAGCCACGAACAAGGAATAAGTGCGTTTATCACAGACTGACAGTCATCTAAAAACTTGATGACTTTGGTGCGAAAGATGTGTTCAATAACCCCTGAACATTGACATATTTACAAGTAATCTAATTACAGACAAACAGTCTGTTTCTGTTGTTTGGGCAAAGCAACATTCACAACCATTCGGGTTGATATATTTTATGCAAAGGGACAAATGAACATCGCAACAAGAAGTATGTGTGTGTGTTTATGTATCGTAACATAATGATTTTGGGCATATCTCTCAACCACTTCACCAACACTATCATCTTGAAAGGTCCCTGTTAGGAAAGCCTATCTGCCTTCTTTCTATCTTTATAGATAGACTGCTTTAGCAGCAAACCCCATGTACAACACTATCATCTTGAAAGGTCCCTGTTAGGAAAGCCTATATGCCTTATTTCTATCTTTATAGATAGACTGCTTTAGCAGCAAACCCCATGTACAACACTATCATCTTGAAAGGTCCCTGTTAGGAAAGCCTATATGCCTTATTTCTATCTTTATAGATAGACTGCTTTAGCAGCAAACCCCATGTACAACACTATCATCTTGAAAGGTCCCTGTTAGGAAAGCCTATATGCCTTATTTCTATCTTTGTAGATATTTCTATCTTTATAGATAGACTGACTGCTTTAGCAGCAAACCCCATGTACAACACTATCATCTTGAAAGGTCTTTCAAACTGAGCTGTCACCACAGTTCAAACTCCTCTCAATTCTCGGTGCGTCATTGCTGGTGAACTGTTGACAGATGACACAGGGCTTGCTCCAACTGAAAGAGGCAACGTCTGGTAACAACGCGAAAGGCAACGAAAAGAGAGGTAGATCGAAGAGTCATGAAGCAAACTGGGGGGCAGGGGGGTGAGAGGGGGGGGGGGGGGGGGCATGAAGAAGGCGAAAGGATGGGGCTTGTAGGGTTTAGGGTGAGATGAAGGTGATTGATATGGCGATAAAGTATAAGCATTCCGACCCAACATTATCCCCGGACCCCACCAAAAAAGCAACACCCCCACCCAACAACAACAAAACAAAACGAGCAGAGGCAAAAACGAACGCGTAAGGCTTCTAAGGAATATGAAAGGCTTACAGCCCAAATGCGTAGAATATACATCCCAAATGCGTAAGGCTTCATAACACAGTGCGTAAGGCGTAGTGTAATGTTTGCAAGTACTGCGTAATCATGAGACCAAAAAGGGCAAAAACCATGCGTCTACCGGTATACAGAATTTCTTATCTGCGTAAAATGAAATATTTTAAGTACATAGTATCTTTGGCAAAGGCGATTATGTAGTCGTCGGAAACAAAATGTAAATAGACTACAACGCTATGAAAATGAAGAACTGAAGTAGCTGAAAGGCTAAGACGCTAAACTGTTGCGATATGTGACTTGTTCAATGTTACTAGGCAATGTGGGCAATCGTGGCTAATTACAAACACGTGAACATTAATCTGGAAAAATAAACACTAAACATAAAGAAGACTGGAAGAAGATTGGTAAACATCACAGAGAAACAAATGAAAAGTGGAAAAGCAAAAAAAGGAGGGGGGGGGGGGGGGGGGGGGGGTAGAAAAATATCTTTAAGTTTTAATCATCAAGAAGTCTGTTAAATCTCTCTAGAACATCAATAATAATAACAAGTCCTCAGCTCTAAATAAAACAGATCTAGAAAACGTGATAATTTCATGCATCTAAATACATTTTAGATGCGCAATAAATTCATCAATAATTTGTTAACTGTACTTTTGAATGTCACACAGTTATTGACAATGCATACATGCATGCCTAATTCAACCATATTATCTGTTCACGTTCTACCGCAATCGACATGAGTTCTACTAAGACATTGTTACACTTTTAAAAAATTGTTATCACGTCTCGTCATACATGCGTGAAAGAAATAAACAAAATAATCTGGGCCTGTATTCACATTGAGATAGTATGAGACTTATCAGCATGATGTGTTAGAAGTCATTCTAAAGTCCTATTAAATCCTTCTACTTTAGAAGGCCTTCTAAGATATCATAATGATAAGTCACATACTATCTCAATGTGAATACAGGCCCTGGTTACTTGTGGTTATTTGATGGGCTACGGGTCAATTAATGCAAATTTCGTGCAAGAAAATGTGAAAATCATCTGAAAAGTATCGTGTACAAATTACACGTGTCAACATGCAAAATGATGCCGACGACGACAACAAAAAGACCTCAACAATTCGTTGTCCAAACCAAAGCTAGGAAGGTTTCATTTTCCAAGCTCACTATCGGGCTTTACTTCTTTCCCAGACTTGTTCATTGTTCATTTAGTTTCCTTGTTAACATCGTACATCATCATGATCACATAGTATGCAAGCTGTTTGAATTCAAATCAAACACAATTCGCATGAAAGTGATTATTTTTCTGGACTGCTGCCAATACAGATAATGAAGAAACTGATAACAGGTCACACCATTTCTATCAAATGACAAAAACAACTTGTTTTGTATCTGATAAACAGAATGCTCACACTCACATTTGAGACAGGCAATTCATCATTACCGAATGGAAGTAAGTTGAGACAGGTTAAGACGAGGAGACGATCGAATATATATATATGTGTGTGTGTGTGTGTGTGTGTGTGTGTGTGTGTGTGTGTGTGTGTGTGTGTGTGTGTGTGTGTGTGTGTGTGTGTATGTGTGTGTGTGCGTGTGTGCGTGCGTGTGCGTATGCGTGCGCATGCGTGACAGTAAGAGAGTGTGCATATTCGTATGTGTGCTTGTTACTGACATATTCACGTGCATTAAAGAAAACGTCTCCCCTTTAAAATAATACTCCATATTACCACCAGAATTCAATAACAGACAAACAACAATAGTTCTGCCACATAACATTATGGCTGGGTTTTCTTTTTGGCAAAGTTAAAATAAGGTTCGATGGCAGTATAGAGAAAGCTTTCCAAGCCACCTGTTCCAACACACAAAGGAGCAATAGAAAACACACACATGAACACCATCAACATGACTGATCATAGTGTGGGAAATATCTGCCATGGTGACTTTCTCCCAGTCAGATCATGTTCAATGGCATCTCGTTTCTCCTCTTCTTTCTTTCTTTTGTTTTCTTTTCGTTTAAAGATCGTCCACTTCTTAATAGAAAACCTCCGACATAAAGACTACCTTTCTGTGTGATACGGAATGAACTTAATTGTGAACTCAATCTTGGTGAATCCAACTTCAACCGCTCCTTTCCTGTTAGCATGCAGCACTCCTGTTCAGGTTATCGGAATGTTATCGCATTATCTTCCATTTCTACCATTGGTATTTGGCAAGTTAATACGGAATAACCTCTCTTTGCTTAATTAAGCAAGGACTTTTAACCCCTCTTCATTTAAGCATGACCTTCTCTTTGGTTTACTTTGTTAGATTGGACAACTCATAGTTTGTAAAACAATCTCCAAACGCCTTTTTTAAACATTAAAGTAGACGTTCTCTTATGCCCATGGCAATGTAAACATTAATGTGTCTCCCTTTTCTAGATATCATTTGATGCATAATTATAGATGTGCTCTTTTACTCTTTTAAAAAGATTATGTTTAGTAAGTTCGTGCCATGGTCTTTATTTTGGCAGACATTCTCTTTGGGCTCACACACTATCATTAGCTTTGCTTCAGTTTGCTAAAAGTCACATTGTCCTAAACTTGTCCCATTCCTGTTTCCATAAGTCATATAATTTGTTATAGATCCATTCCCTTTTCCCTCTTTCTCTCTCTAGAAGTGATGTTTGCTCAGTTCGTCTCTGAGTCCTCTCTTCATCTTGGAGGACATCTTCTCTCTGTGTGTCTCTAGAAGTCGTATTTGCTCAGTTCGTCTCTGAGTCCCCTCTTCATCTTGGAGGACATCTTCTCTCTGTGTGTCTCTAGAAGTCGTATTTGCTCAGTTCGTCTCTGAGTCCCCTCTTCATCTTGGAGGACATCTTCTTCAGCTCTCGGGCAGCGTTGTTGGCTTCCTCCAGAGCGTCATCCAGATGGTACCTCCCCCGGACGTCCCCCATGCTCCGGTGACCCCCTCTGCTCCTCCTCCTCCATCCCCCATAGTCACTCTCATCTAAGGCGTCCAGGTCGTCGTAAGACCGACTGAAATGCCGAACTCGGTATCTTCGAGCCGGGGGTGGGGGAGGGAGGGAAGGGAGAGGAGGAGGGGGAGGCACGTACATCATGGGAGGGGGCTGGGGAGGGAAGGGGAGTTGTCGTCTGGAACTGATTTGGTAGCTTTGTAAACGGTCGAGTCGATCGCTGATGGCGTTTAGATCTTGTTGCGTCACTCGTCTGTTTCCGTAATCTTCAACAGGCTGCTGGCTCAAGGCTGGCATAGAGTGGGATACTTCCGGTGGGTAGGCGAACCTCACCCCACCCCCTCCCCCTCCGCTGTAGCCGTTCACTGCAGGAGTAGGAGTAGTAGCAGAAGCAGCAACAGAAGGCGCGCGAGAAGTAGGAGAAGTAGGCGCGGGAGATTCGAATCGGGCGGGGGTGGTGCGCGTGAGAGAGCGTGAGGGCGTGCGTTGCTCGGAATCGGCAAAGCTGTGAGGGGTGCTGCGAGGTCGGGTGCTGCTGTCGTCGCCATCTTTCAGGGATTTCAGTTCAGCCAGCATGCCCTGCAGCCTCTCCTGGCGAGCCGTCACTTGAGGGTCTCCCTCGGGGAACAGCCTCATGGAGGTCTGCGTCGTCTGCTCCTGCACGGTCTGGGTGCCGGCGTTATCGTGGGACCCCGCGCTGCGCAACGCGGCCACGTCTCGGTACAGCGACTCCAGCGTCTCTTTGCGGATGCTGACATCGGAGGCCACAGACTCCACGTCGCTGCCTCCGTCAATCCCCTGCTGCTTCTTGATGTCTTTCACTTCGAGCAGAATACTCTTCAACAAGTCCGCTCGAGAACCGCTCCTCTTCTTCGTCTGAGCCCCGATGGAGTGCAGAGAGGTGTTGGAGGTCTGCATGGCCACGTTGCGCGGCGTTTGCGTTCGGTGCGAGCGGTTCAGCGCGGGCGGAACCTCCATCGTCTGCATGCGGGCAAACCCGGGCGTCTGTGACGCCGCGTCTCGCAACGAGTCCGGGTCCACCGGAAGGAAGATGCCCGTGACGTAACTGGCCGCCGATTCGTCGTCTGATTCGTAGAACACGTGGCCCGGGGTGGCTCTCCCAGCCTCGGAGCCCATCCAGTAGGAGGCGTCCAGGTGCGTGTCGAAGGAGGAGGCGTGCATGGTCTCGCCATACGTGTCGCCGTACCCGGACTCCTCGCTCTCTGACTCCAAAGCGGCGGCAGCGGCAGCCCCGCCCTTCTTCAGATCCTGAGAATCGTTGAACCTCCGGTGATGCTGCGGGGAGAAGGGAGAGCGGGGCAGAGTGGAGTGGGAGAGGTTAGCGCCGCTGCGGGAGTGCCTTAGGCGGGGGGAGGGGAAGGGGAAGTGGCGGGGGGTCCTGGGATCCCGGGGAGAGCGGAACTGGTGGTCGGTGGTGTCCTGGTCAGCCGTGGTGTCCAGCGAAGACCTCAGGTGGTCCCCGGGACGAGTCTGGGTGGACCGACATCGCTTGCGGGTGGCCTGCCAGGAGCACAACAAAAACGAACGTGAGCATATGAACTGTTATGGGTGCATGGATGATTCGAGGTGGGGTGGATGCATGGATGACTCGAGGTGGGGTGGATGCGTGGAGGAATGTGGAATGCGTCCATGGGCACAAGAACGCGCTTTGTGAGAGGAAGGTTATTTATAAAATCATGATCGCAATGTGTGAAATGATCGATATCAAGATGAAGACTGATAAACAGAGAGTGAATGAAATAAGAAAGGGTGAAGAGTATGGTTCGGTTCAAGACATGGGCTAATGAATGTGTGAATACCCCCGTGGGGATACCGGGGGGTCCCCCACCTTCTGTGCTTGTAACTTCCACTATTCTGTCACTTTCTTTGACTCTACCCTTTCCCTTTGCTTACTGTCATCTACTATCTTTCTGCCAAGTCAATTCTCCTGCTTTTTTTTTTTACCCCAAGAAACTCTTACAAAAGTTTACTTTAACCGAAGACGGACATGCTATTTCCTAGTTAGGCGTATAACGGCAGCAAGACGCATCTGTGCTCATAATTGACAGGAAGCTGTCTGAGCGATTGACGACAAAGAAAGAAGAAGTGTGGATGAAACATGGATGGACAGATTGGTGGATGGATAGGACGAATATAGGAATGAATGGATGGAGAGATGGGTGGATGGATAGGACGAATATAGGAATGAATGAATGAATGGATGGACAGATGGGTGGATGGATAGGACGAAAGTAGGAATGAATGAATGAATGAATGAATGAATGAATGGACAGATTTGTGGATGGATAGGACGAAAGTAGGAATGAATGAATGGATGGACAGATGGGTGGATGGATAGGACGAAAGTAGGAATGAATGAATGAATGGATGGATGGACAGATGGGTGGATGGATAGGACGAAAGTAGGAATGAATGAATGGATGGATGGATGGACAGATGGGTGGATGGATAGGACGAATATAGGAATGAATGAATGAATGGATGGATGGACAGATTGGTGGATGGATAGGACGAAAGTAGGAATGAATGAATGAATGAATGGATGGACAGATGGGTG
>CM065684.1:65270582-65278082 GCA_017654935.2 Phymorhynchus buccinoides | reverse complement strand
CCTCCCCTCACTGCACTCCCTTGTATCCCCCCTCCCCCCAACTCCACTTCTTAGTTTGCTAATCTGTATGTCTGTCTATGTGTCTGTCTGCCTGTCTGTATTTGTCTGTCTGTCTATGTGTCTATCTATGTGTCTGTCTGTCTGTCTATGTGCCTGTCTGTCTGTCTCTGTGTCTGTCTGTCTGTCTGCTTATCTGTCTATATGTCTGTCTGCCTGTCTCTGTCTCTTCCCGTCCACACGGTCAAGTTTGCAGGAACAGTAGAGAGAGAGAGAGAGAGAGAGAGAGAGAGAGAGAGAGAGAGAGAGAGAGAGAGAGAGAGAGAGGAGAGAGAGAGAGAGAGAGAGAGAGAGAGAGAGGGTGGGGGTGGGGGGTGGCAAATGTATTGTTGGATGGACACAAAATGCTGGAGTGCCAAGCCGAAGCTGTAGTCTGTGTGCAAACAGTGAAGTGGTGGCGAGGGGGGCAGCTGACACAGCCCCCAGTAATCTCCTAAAGGTCAAGCAGGCTGTGGAACGGTCAACTGTTCAGGACACCGGCCGGCTTGCGTCACAGTTGTGTTGCCATTAACCCTTACACGCCCACGTCGCCACCTGGTAAAACTTGAATTAAAATACGTTTATCATGGAGACTACCTTGTCCCTATTGTTTCAACTGTAAGGTCTTCAGGACACTTGGCGTTGGAGATGGTCCCCATTCAGCCCCAAAAGTGCAACGCCTCCTAACCTGATGGTTGGAGATGGTCCCCATTCAGTGCAACGCCCCAAAGGCTTCAGGCTTCACACAGTGCAACGCCTCCTAACCTGATGGTTGGAGATGGTCCCCATTCAGCCCCAAAGGCTTCATACAGTGCAACGCTCCTAACCTGATGGTTGGAGATGGTCCCCATTCAGCCCCAAAGGCTTCATACAGTGCAACGCCTCCTAACCTGATGGTTGGAGATGGTCCCCATTCAGCCCCAAAGGCTTCATACAGTGCAACGCCTCCTAACCTGATGGTTGGAGATGGTCCCCATTCAGCCCCAGAGGCTTCACACAGTGCAACGCCTCCTAACCTGATGGTTGGAGATGGTCCCCATTCAGCCCCAAAGGCTTCATACAGTGCAACGCCTCCTAACCTGATGGTTGGAGATGGTCCCCATTCTGCCCCAAAGGCTTCATACAGTGCAACGCCTCCTAACCTGATGGTTGGAGATGGTCCCCATTCAGCCCCAGAGGCTTCACACAGTGCAACGCCTCCTAACCTGATGGTTGGAGATGGTCCCCATTCAGCCCCAAAGGCTTCACACAGTGCAACGCCTCCTAACCTGATGGTTGGAGATGGTCCCCATTCTGCCCCAAAGGCTTCACACAGTGCAACGCCTCCTAACCTGATGGTTGGAGATGGTCCCCATTCTGCCCCAAAGGCTTCATACAGTGCAACGCCTCCTAACCTGATGGTTGGAGATGGTCCCCATTCAGCCCCAAAGGCTTCATACAGTGCAACGCCTCCTAACCTGATGGTTGGAGATGGTCCCCATTCAGCCCCAGAGGCTTCACACAGTGCAACGCCTCTTAACCTGATGGTTGGAGATGGTCCCCATTCAGCCCCAAAGGCTTCACACAGTGCAACGCCTCCTAACCTGATGGTTGGAGATGGTCCCCATTCTGCCCCAAGAGGCTTCACACAGTGCAACGCCTCCTAACCTGATGGTTGGAGATGGTCCCCATTCAGCCCCAGAGGCTTCACACAGTGCAACGCCTCCTAACCTGATGGTTGGAGATGGTCCCCATTCAGCCCCAGAGGCTTCACACAGTGCAACGCCTCCTAACCTGATGGTTGGAGATGGTCCCCATTCAGCCCCAGAGGCTTCACACAGTGCAACGCCTCCTAACCTGATGGTTGGAGATGGTCCCCATTCAGCCCCAAAGGCTTCACACAGTGCAACGCCTCCTAACCTGATGGTTGGAGATGGTCCCCATTCAGCCCCAAAGGCTTCACACAGTGCAACGCCTCCTAACCTGATGGTTGGAGATGGTCCCCATTCAGCCCCAAAGGCTTCACACAGTGCAACGCCTCCTAACCTGATGGTTGGAGATGGTCCCCATTCAGCCCCAAAGGCTTCATACAGTGCAACGCTCCTAACCTGATGGTTGGAGATGGTCCCCATTCAGCCCCAAAGGCTTCACACAGTGCAACGCCTCCTAACCTGATGGTTGGAGATGGTCCCCATTCAGCCCCAAAGGCTTCATACAGTGCAACGCCTCCTAACCTGATGGTTGGAGATGGTCCCCATTCAGCCCCAAAGGCTTCACACAGTGCAACGCCTCCTAATCTGATGGTTGGAGATGGTCCCCATTCAGCCCCAAAGGCTTCATACAGTGCAACGCTCCTAACCTGATGGTTGGAGATGGTCCCCATTCAGCCCCAAAGGCTTCATATAGTGCAACGCCTCCTAACCTGATGGTTGGAGATGGTCCCCATTCAGCCCCAGAGGCTTCACACAGTGCAACGCCTCCTAACCTGATGGTTGGAGATGGTCCCCATTCAGCCCCAGAGGCTTCACACAGTGCAACGCCTCCTAATCTGATAGTTCTGGTTTTCAAAAAGGACACGAGTCGTCAAATTAGTGCTCATTGCAGTTGGAAAATCACACAAGCGCCTGATTACATACATTTGCTATGATAAACATTCAACAATTCGTCCCCGCTAGGCTTAAGGCTGTGCCATACCGATTGACAAAGGCTAGAACACCAAGGCTACATCAACATGTTATGTTCTGCATATTTATGCGGGGATTGTCGTTAGCCATGACAAAGCTCATCAGCACCTTAGGGTAGCAATATAATATATTATACTCCACAACAAAACAGTCTTTTATAAAAACACACTAAGATTTAGTAGTAAACGATAGTCGGAGAGCCATGGATTTAAACCAGGCTTTCCAACAAAGCTTTCCAACAAAGCTTTCCAAACTCCAATGGGAATATATGCACGCTCACAACATAATGATCTTCAGGGGTGAGTGAGGGATGGGGGGGTGGGGGGGGGGGGGGGACTGACACACTCATAAACATACCCGAAGCTCTTTCACTCTTCAGCAGTAGTAGCAATGCCAGGTCATGTTCTGACCATGAAAGAAAACATCAAAAAACGGCACGGTCTATATTGTTTCCATTCTTGACTTGTTCCACACATACTAATTGAAGCGTTGTGGTGGCAGTCGGGTAATACAGTCATCTCAGAATTCAAGAGCCAGAGTTCCATTCTGGACACCACAAGAACGCTTGCTCTGAACTTACTTAGCACTTCCGCTTAATGGCGTGGTTTGAGCAGCTCGCATTCCTGAACATACTGAACGCGTAATGTTGTGTGTGCAGAATGAACATGGCGATAAATGATTCAGAAATACAAAGCTGCCTGAATGACACGGGGGAAAGTGTCTAACTGTCTACAGCAGAGCAAAGTCTTGCCCCGTGGGGATACCGGGGGGTCTTTGGTATAAATAGTTCCCCCCACCTTCTGGAAGTTTTGTGATTGTAACTTCCTCTCATCTGTCACTCTTTGACTCTGCCTTTTCCCTCTGCTTACTGTCATCTACTATCTTTCTGCCTAACCGGTCCATTCTCCTGCCTTTTTTTTCATGAAACAATTCCAAAAAGATTTCCTCCAGCCGAAGTCGGACTTGCTGGGCTTAACTATTTCTAAGTTAGGCGCATAACGGCAGCATGACGCATCTGCGCTCATAATTGACAGGAAACTGAGCGATCGAAAAAGAAGAAGAAGAAGAAGACATCCCCTTTATGCTTTTCACTCTCCATCTCCAAGTCTGCTTCTTTCAGCTTCATGCCAATGACCCTGGGCTGATCCAAACCCTATCCCCTTCCCCAGAACGGCAGAGTGCTGCTTCTCACTGAACGTTTTCAATGCACACGTTTGATGGGGGGGGGGGGGGGGGGGGGGGGGGGTGGTAAAGTACAACTTGACTCACAATGGTTTCAGCCTTACTACCCACACCACTGCATGGTTCAGTGATTGTAAAGGGCTTAGGGCTTTTCCCCCCAGCAAGATCACACAACATTCGTTTTAAAAACGCCCACTGATCTGTTGATTATTCTCAAAAGCAAATCTTCTGAAATCAAGCGTGCGTGCTAAAGTTCCGTTACTTCGAGAAAAAGATCTATGCTAAAGAATGCTAAAAAAAAGTATTGTGAGCTCCAAAAATAGAAAGATATTATAAAGGACAAAGAACAAAATAACAATATTCCAGTTAAATCGTCGGCAAACTAGCTAACTGAGCATGCGGATATTCTAAATCAGAATTGAAAAGTTCAATAAAAAAAAAACCCACAGAAACCACAAACACTGCTTGCAACAATACTATAAAATGGAAGCCAACTTCATAACTTCAATGGGCAAGTTTGCTTTTATTCAACGGATGCACTTTGCACAAATAGAAATATGAAAAGTAGAGAAAAATAATAAAGTAAAAACATTCCGATGATAATGCACTACCCAGTGAAGCCTGAGAAACTATCTGGACTGACAGCTGTACGACACATCAATCCAACTGACAGCTGATGCGACACATCAATCCAACTGACAGCTGTACGACACATCAATCCAACTGACAGCTGTACGACACATCAATCCAACTGACAGCTGATGCGACACATCAATCCAACTGACAGCTGTACGACACATCAATCCAACTGACAGCTGATACGACACATCAATCCAACTGACAGCTGTACGACACATCAATCCAACTGACAGCTGATACGACACATCAATCCAACTGACAGCTGATACGACACATCAATCCAACTGACAGCTGATACGACACATCAATCCAACTGACAGCTGATACGACACATCAATCCAACTGACAGCTGTACGACACATCAATCCAACTGACAGCTGATGCGACACATCAATCCAACTGACAGCTGTACGACACATCAATCCAACTGACAGCTGTACGACACATCAATCCAACTGACGGCTGATACGACACATCAATCCAACTGACAGCTGTACGACACATCAATCCAACTGACAGCTGATACGACACATCAATCCAACTGACAGCTGATATGACACATCAATCCAACTGACAGCTGACACATCAATCCTGTGCAATTAAATGGCTGTCAACATTTCACACTACCCAGTGATGCGTGAGGAACTGTCTGGACTGACAGCTGACACATCAATCCTGTGCAATGAAATGGCTGTCAACATTTCAGTATGCCCTTCGAACTATGGTCATTAAACACACCATCAAAACTTGTTTTTCAAATGTAAGTGTCCCGCGCGACCCCTCTTTCTTATCTACACCCCCCCCCCCCCCCCTCTCTCCCCTTTTCATTTCTCGGGCCGGCCGCCACTTTAATTGCCATCCACCATCAAACAGACGCCGATTAAGGCATTTATCTCTTTGAAGCCCGGTTTACCTCCCCTGTCAGCATGTAACACCTACAGTGGTGATCTCCCTTTACCCCCCCCCCCCCCCTTATCTCCGTTCCCCATCACGAGAAAGTGACATCAACAGTCGGTGCCCTTTGAAGACGATTTTCCTTTCCAATCACGAGAAGGATAGGAATGTCGGCATGTGATAATGATGTAACCGGCGCGTGATTGTTCTGTACTACTAGAACATCATCTTGTGACGTGTCGACTGCTATAAACCAATCACAGGCTTTCATTGTTTGAAAATGGCAGGGCTATAATTTGAGTAGTGAGAAAAAGTTAGCCTACACATACTTTCACACAAGACGCTGAAACCTGGCTGGAGCAACATTGCAGACTCGACCTCTCTCCCAGCCAGTCATAATAGCCCAACTAGTGAGTATTATTGATGGCTGGTGATTGAGATTGGTTGTTTGTTTGATCCTATTTTTGATCTAGATCCTATGTTCAATGATGAATAAGGAGTAGATAGATATGTTATTGAAAAGAAGTGGTAACCATTCTGTTCTATTTATGTGCACTGATTATTTGTGTGTGTGTGTTTTTGACTTTAACTCTTTTGGTACCAGAACCGGATTTTATGCCTACTAACCCTTTTGTCTATTTTTAGTAGGAAACCTGTGGGTTGCAATCTTGCACTTTATGATACCATTCCTTTCCAGGTGTTGGATGGAGAGTGATGTTGGCTTGATCACCTTTTATGTTTTACTGATCTCAGTTTGTTAACTGAAATTCAGATTATGTGTTCTTAGTGCTATTGTACAAGGGCAGCCTTCTAGCCGGTTGGGATCCACTAATTCCCTGCCGACTGAAGCCCCTTGTCTCTAAGCCATAGAGATCTACATCCACCTTCTCCTGTGATTATCAGCAGGGCATCGTGGGCAGGAAGATTATCCCTGACTCACAAGCACCAAGACGGGAACGCCGCCAAGACGCCCCGCACCCAGAATCCGCGAGGAGACCACGCCTGAACCGTGCCATCCCGCGAAGCCGTAACCGGAACGACTGGGAGCTACTCTCACCTGACGAGCAAGCCCAGCCACCCCAGCACTCGCCGATCCCTATGGAGGAACTGGACAATAGCTAAGTTTACAGAACCGCGCCAATCACTTGAACTTTCCTCCGGACAATGAAGATGATTAGTAACCCTTCCCGCTTGGGGCTAACCTTCTAGAAAGACAAAAGTCTTGTAAATCCTTTCGGATTCCATTGTTTTTCATTCACATTTTGTTTTGGCGCCATTGAGCTGCTTTATTATTATTGTTGCATAATCTTATGCAGATTTTGTGAGTAAATAAAATACAAGTGTCAAATAATCCTGAACCCTTTGGTCAGACTGATGAGAGTGGGAGTCTTGTAATTTCATGTACAACCCTACTTCTCTCTGTCTGCCATTAAGAGCAAATCAACCACTTGTATTTCTTACAATCATACGAGCCAGAACCCGGGCACAAACATAAATTTATTAGATGAAAAGGGGCCGGGAAAGTTGCTCATCTCCCATACCCTAGAGAAGTGGGCTAAAGGCAAATTTTCTACTTGAAAATTTAACACACTAAAAGTCTTCCCTAGGGACTTAGCCTTTTAACCCATTACCTCGTCACAATGTACATACATAAAAATGTCATTACAAGCGGAGCATTTGTGCCTCAGTGTGTCTGTAAGTGCCATGTCTGTGTTTGCGCTTGTAATAAAGAATCTATCAGAAAACAGTTACTAAACATCAATCAATGTTGGTTGAAAGATTTCAATCCGTCAACAATCATGTTAATGTGCACTGTCGTGTGTGCATGCTACTCAGCGCTAACACTGTGTATATGTTTGTGTTTGCAAACGCAAATGCGCGCACGCGTGTGTATGTATATGTGTGTATGTGCGCGCATGTATACGTGCGCCCGCGTGTGTGTGTGTTTGTGAATGTGTGTGTGAGTATGTGTGTATGTGTGCGTGTGCGTGCCTACTGAATAACGTAGGCCTAGAAGATGGTCATGTGTTTATGTGTCTATGTGTGTGTGTGAATACGTGTATACATGTAATCGTGTTAGCATTTG
>CM065684.1:65255582-65260582 GCA_017654935.2 Phymorhynchus buccinoides | reverse complement strand
GTTTTGATCAATATGCTGACATTTTTATACTTTCATCGATTGTTATAAAGCGCTAAGACCTTGTTGGAAATATTAGGCGAAGTGTTACATATGATAAGCACTCGATAATGATTAGGCCAAGTGTAATTAGGTGAGATGTGATTAGGCGAGATGTTAGGCGAAGTGTAATTAGGCGAAGTGTCATGCACCGGAGTAGAATAGTTGACTGTCAGTCTGTGTCTATCTGGTGTCTATCCAAGCGGCACAAATAACCAATCTATATTCATCAGATCCGGGATGGTGCTAGGTACCCTTTGAACTTCGTGACAGTTGGCTCTTTTTCTTGATGAGACTTGTACTTCTTGGTTCTCTGGGGTGGCTGGGACATGGACTTGGACTAGTGCAAATAAAACCTTGAAAGCATCGACAAGTACATGGTATACACTAACACGAGATAAACACTTTCTTGGCAAAGGTGAGCATCTCTTAAAAAAAATATATAACCCTCAGATTTTCAGCATGAATAAGAAGAGAAAAAAAGGCACAGCTATTAATAACTAAACCATCTCTCTCTCTCTCTCTCTCTCTCTCTCTCTCTCTCTCTCTCTCTCTCTCTCAGATTGGAAGAATAGGCGTTGCCTAAAATCTATATCCTTGGAAAATAAAGTTCAAGTTTTCTCCCCCCCCCGTTCTCTCTCCCTCTCTCTCTCTCTCTCTCTCTCTCTTTCTCTCCAAGCAGCAAATGACTTCCAAGCTTATTAACAGCCAGATCGCTTCATACTGAATTGACCCACATCAAACAGTGGGCGAACAGTCACGTTCTCAGTGATCGTACCCCAATCGTTGGCAGTTCTCCCCTGTTGGGATACTGGGGGGAGGTGTTGTCTTTTGTACAAATAGTTCCCTCACTGTCTGGAAGTTCTGTGCCTGTAACTTCCTCAAATCTGTCACTCTTTTGAACAAGAAGTTCCCCCACCTTCTGGAAGTTCTGTGCTTGTAACTTCCTCTAATCTGTCACTCTCTTTAACTCTGCCTTTTCCCTTTGCTTTCTGCCATCTACTATCTTTCTGCCTTACTGGTCCATTCTCCCGCCATTTTTTTAAGAAACTCTTTCAAAGGATTTCTCCAGTTGAACTCGGGACATGCTGGGACTATTTCTTAGTTAGGCGCATAACGGCAGTATGACGCATCTGCGCTCATAATGACAGGAAACTGTCTGAGTGATCGACGACGACGAAGAAGAAGTGGGAACAGGGTCACGTTCTCGGTACCCCAATTGCTTGGAGTTCGTGACAATGTTCACCCCTGTTTGATTAAATCTGGACTTAGCTGACCGATCAGGCTCTGTAGTTATGAGTGCGTCCTAGACAGTCAACACGGGTAGTAGTATGTAAACTAGACTAACCTCCCAACACGTTTAGCCTCATTTGCATGCTACTACCCGTATTGCCTGTCTTAAGGTCCAGCCACACGTCCACTAAAATCGCACAACTGTACGATACGATTCGATCACGTGGTCTCCAAGAGCAAATGTGATTGGCGCTTCGAGAACACGTGATCGAATCGTATCGTACAGTCGTGCGATTTTAGTGGACGTGTGACTGGCCCTTAAGACGCACTCGTGACTATATGGCCTGGTGAAGGGGGCATAACGTTTGACAAATACGTTCTTTTCAAAGCTGTAGCAATCCAGCCAGTATCATTGTCTTGGGACGACTGTCACCTAATGTAACAACCCAGGGACGATCAGAATGTCAACCAATTAGGGCTGAACAAGAGAGAACCCAGTTACCAAGTTATTTATTTATTTATTTATTTATTTATTAAGACAACTTTTATAGCGCCTAATCTTTAGGCTCTAAGCGCTTTACAGAAATCACTAAAATGAATAGTAAACACAATGAACAAAAAGTATACATCAAACATTGACCAACACCCCCCTTCCCTGATCCCTCAGTCAATTTCTCAATCACGCCCAAATAATGAATGACATAATCTACAGTACACTTTCGCAACCAACTTGAAACACTCACACTGATGGACACTTAAAGACGCCCAGGCCGCACTATTAACAAATCACACTCACACCCACACTTATAACGATAGAGAGAGAAAGAGAACGAGAGAGAGAAAGAGAAAGAGACAGACATACAGACAGACAGACAGAGAGAGACAGACAGAGACGGAGACACAGAGAGTCAGACAGAGGGACAGACAGAGAAAGAGACAAGAGAGAGACACACAAACAGAGACAGAGATATAGGACTGAAATACAGTTGCATGCATCATAAAATAACAACTTACTATAATTTGTACATACAATAGTCACAAAAAAGGCACATTATATTCAATATTAATAAACATTCACACCCACACCCACCGACCCCACCCACCCACACACCCCTACACACACACACACACACACCGACACACACGCACGCACACACTCGCATACACACACAAACACACACGATTAGTGGAAAAACATTAAATGAATGACACTCACACACATACTAATAAAATAGCATTTTAAAACACTTATAACGTAAAATCATTTTAAAACAGTGAGACAAATTGGATAAATAAATAAAAATACACAAGTACATAAAATGTTCACAACATTAAAATACACCCATCCAGCCCATCCTTTCACAAACACACACACACACACGCACGCACGCACGCACACACACGCACACACACACACAAACACACGCACACATGCGCGCATGTACACACACGCACGCGCTCACATGCACTCATCCATTGTGCATCACTGACCGTAGCGGCAGAGAGCAGAAGCAGAAAGAAGAAAATGGACAAAATGGAAAGTAATGCAGAAAAGCAGAAGAGGGAGCGTAAAAGAAGGAAGGAGTTGGGGATAGAGACGGGGATAGAGACAGGCAATTACTTTCAAATTTTCAGCTGGATAATTATTTTACTTTCTAATGATTCATTATTTGTTCGCCTTTAATGTTCTTGTTATCAATGAAAAGCGCACTGTGAGAAAGAGCGCTATATAAATTCCCATTATTATTATTATTAATGTCACTGGCTATTCATCACATACGGTCAACTTCCTTTCCTTTTTCTTTTCTTTTTCGGTCTTTCTTTTGTATGTTTTGTTTTTACCTCATAGACTATGAGTTGCACTGCAATCCCACACACGCCTTCAAAAACGCAAAATAAAGTGCAGAAACACACAGATAGACAGTACACATACGTGCACACACACACACAGACACAAGGACTATTGGACATGAGACACGCATAATTTTGCACACACACGCAAGTGCGCGTACATACACACTGATGCTCACACGCGCACACTCATGAACATTTTACACACACATGTGTGCATGCGCGTGCGCACACACACACACACACACACACTGACACTGACGCACACACACGTGCGCATGCTCGCAAAGACAGAAAGAGAGAGGGGAAGGGACATGCATACAGAGATACAGACAAAGATATCATAGGAAGGAGTCAGAGATTAGACATAACAAAAGTCAATGTCACTCATTCTCTCTCTCACATACACACACAGAGTGAGAGAGAGAGAGAGAGACGCACACACACAGTCAGACACACAACCCCCCCCTCCTCTCCCCTCCACTGACCTTCATCTTCACGGCCCCCTCCTCCCTGGCAGCCTCAGCCTTTCCCATCTTCTCCACTGACCTTCATCTTCACGGCCCCCTCCTCCCTGTCAGCCTCAGCCTTTCCCATCTTCTCCACTGACCTTCATCTTCACGGCCCCCTCCTCCCTGGCAGCCTCAGCCTTTCCCATCTTCTCCACTGACCTTCATCTTCACGGCCCCCTCCTCCCTGGCAGCCTCAGCCTTTCCCATCTTCTCCACTGACCTTCATCTTCACGGCCCCCTCCTCCCTGGCAGCCTCAGTCTTTCCCATCTTCTCCAGCTCTCCAATGTAGTCGGCCAGGTCCTCATCCATGGAGTCCTGCATCCCTTGGCTGGCGTCCATCCCTGCCTCCCCTCCTGTGGCCTTCACATGCTCCCTGTGGGACAAACAATAAGCTGTATAATTATGCGATACATACAGTAGAACCTCGATATAGCGACCACCCAATACACCGACTTGGCGAGAGGATGCAACATTACCAGCGGCGTGGCAGCATTTTCGGCCACAGTGACCATGACCTTTGACCAGTGACCTTTATCTTCGAACTTGGTCTAGATATCCTGGCTACCTACCCGCATGCAAAGTGTGAGGGTCCTAGGTCTTTCCGTTCAAACGCTATGGTGTGCGTCATGCTGCCGTTATACGCCAAACTGAGACATTGTTAGGCCCAGCATGTTCGCTTTCGGCTGGAGGAAATCTTTGTAAGAGTTTCTAGAACAAAGTCGGGAGAATGGACCAGTAAGGCAGAAAGACAGTAGATCACAGCAAGCAAAGGGAAAAGGCAGAGTCAATGAGAGTGACAGATAAGAGGAAACTACAAGCACAGAACTATGTCCTGTATCCCCAGGGGGGAATCAATCAATCTATTCACCTGTCCGCCATGAGGTTGTCAATCTGTCTCATCAGCTCCTCCCAGTCGTTCAGCTGAGGGTTGTGCTGGGTCAGAGAGCGGTACTGAGACTGCATAGTACGTACTGTTTAAGTCTTGAAATAACCGACATATGTACCTGTCCGCCATGAGGTTGTCAATGTGTGCCATCAGCTCCTCCCAGTCGTCATGCACGGCTCGTATGACGGGGTCGTTCAGCTGAGGGTTGTGCTGGGTCAGAGAGCGGTACTGAGACTGCATAGTACGTACTGTTTAAGTCTTGAAATAACCGACATATGTACCTGTCCGCCATGAGGTTGTCAATGTGTGCCATCAGCTCCTCCCAGTCGTCATGCACGGCTCGTATGACGGGGTCGTTCAGCTGAGGGTTGTGCTGGGTCAGAGAGCGGTACTGAGACTGCAGCTCTTCCACTGCAGGACCTCGGGAGTTCACCTCGTCACGAAGACGCTGTGTTGGAAGAGGTCTTTTAAAAATTATGAT